>PVKS010000608.1:123794-182038 GCA_004027875.1 Aplodontia rufa | reverse complement strand
GAGAGAGAGAGAGACAGAATCAATTTTCTTTTCTATTTTTTAGAGAGAGAAAGAGAGAAGCAATCTTTATTTAGCTTTTCATGTGACTTTCATTCCTCAGACACTTCGTTGTGTACGTGGTGCTAGGGTTTGAACTTGGGTCCTCATTCATGCCAGGCAAATGTGGTAACCACTCATTTTTTTTTTTTAATTGAGTTTTTCACATGGGTTTTGTTGCTCTGATGCTTAGTTATGTACGTGGGTGCTGGGGTTTGAACCCGTGTACTTACGCATCCCGGGTAAGCGTTGTAACTGCTGAGCACCACTCCAGCCCCTGCCAAGTACTTCTTATATAGATTTTACTTTCTTGAAGGGGGATAACATGACTTCTAGGTTAGTATTCTCTATCTGCTTTTCTTTGAGCGTGCTGGCCTGACTCCGTCCCAGGACTTTTGTACTCATGTCTTCCAGGAGAACTGTTTTTTCCTCAGATGCTCCCTTACTTTCTTCAGCGTTTTGCTCAACTGTTACCTTATCAAGGGACTTTCCCAGACCTGTATAAATAGTAGTGTGTCTCTTTGACATTCCCTCTTTCCTTACCTTATTTCTGTAGCTTTCATCACTGCATTCATCACCATCTTACACGTATATTAGTTATTTATTCTCTGTATTGTCTATTTCCCCCTACTAGAAAGTTCAGGCTCCTTGAGAGCAGATACTGTGGTTTTCTGTTTTGTTTTGTTTTGGGATTTAACACAGGGTGCTGTACCACTGAGCTATATCCCAACCCCTGAGCACCCTGCTTTTTTTTTTTTTTTTTTTTTTTTTTTTTTTTTTTTTTTTTTAATTTTGGGACAGGATTTGCTAAGATGCTGAGGCTGGCTTTGAACTTGGAATCCTACTCTCTCAGCATTCTGAGTTGCTGGGATTACAGACATGTGCCACTGCACCCTGTTGAGATTATGGTTTTTTTGTTCACTAATATATTCTTAGAAAAAAAATTGAAAAATTCCAACTCTAAATGAATATTTTTTGGTTGAATTTTAATGAAGTAGGCAATTTGACACAGTTAGTCTTAAAGGTTATAAGATTTGTTTAAGTTTTCATTCTCAGAATGGGAACCTAGAGTCTCCTGATTCTTAGTAGTTCATTGCTCTTGACAATGCAGTATGTGGCTACTCAAAGCAGTGTTTATGGTTGGATGAGTACCTGGTCTAAATATAATTTGATTTATTTGTGTATCACAGAATATTAAACTCTTACTTTTTTTCTACTAATGCAGATGCCAGAAGAAGAAGCTTTTTGTGTATTTGTTAAATTAATGCAAGATTATAGACTTCGTGAACTTTTTAAACCAAGTATGGCAGAATTGGGCCTTTGTATGTACCAATTTGAATGCATGATACAGGTATGAGTGCAGTTTTGTTTTTTATCATCTTGATCTGAGTGACATCTTTGCAAATTCAATTTAAAAATATTAAAGCAGGTGGAAAAAAATTAGTGTTTTAATCAGCAGGCAAATTATAGTTTGAAAGTGGACTGCAGTCTTCCTTCCACACAGGGATACTACCACTGAGCTACAGCTACAGCCCTTTTTACTTTTTATTTTGAGATGGGTTCTCACTGGGTTGCCCAAGCTGACCTGAAATTTGTAATCTTCCTATCATAGCCCAAGTAGCTGGGATTACAGATGTGTACCACTATGCCTGGCTTCTAGTTTTTTGTTCTTTTTAAAAAATATTAGAGTTGACAGAAAAGTGTAGAAAATATCAGACATCTATGTATTCACCTAGGTTAAATGAATACAAACATTGCATTTACATAATCACTCAACAGTATTTGTGGTTGGATGGGTACTTGATTTAAATATAATTTGGCTGTAATTCAGTTTTTCTTATTAACAAGTCATATGTTATGGATATACCCAGAGTTCCATCTCTACATCCTTTTCACCTTCGTCCCTTCTCAGATAATAGCCACCATCGTGAAGGTGTCAGTTTCTACATCTCAGCTTCTCCACTTTATGCTTAATCCTGTCTTTGTGTTTGTATAGGCTAAACTAGTATAATCTAGTGTATACACAATAATCTGACTTAAAACACTCAGTTTTAATATTTTAACTAATTATTTTCTTCTCTTTAGGAGCATCTTCCAGAACTTTTTGTACATTTTCAGTCTCAGAGCTTTCATACCTCAATGTATGCATCATCCTGGTTTCTGACTGTCTTTCTTACAACTTTCCCATTACCAATTGCAACAAGGATATTTGATATCTTTATGTCTGAGGTAAGCTAATGGGCAGACTAGCAATAGGAGCTGAGCAAAAGGGTCATTTGGTTAATTAGAGCAGGGCAGTGAGCATAGCAGTAAGGGAGCTCATGTGTTCAGTGCTAAACTGATTCTGTGGGAAATATCCTGTAAACCATATAACAGCCTTATCATGTGGATGCTGCTCTTACTATTTTCATTTGTTAGATGATGGATGAGGACACAGAGTTAGAGAAAGGTTAAGTAACTTGACTGTGGACTCACACATACATGGTGTAGTAACCAGGTTCAGACATAGGTGGATAAATTGTGGAGTCTACCCTCTTAATCAAAACTGTTTATCACTTCCTGAAAGATAGATTGAGAATAAGAGGTAAAATCTGCCTTACAGTTAATAGTATTACAGTGTATCTGTTGTCCAAATGGTAAGAGATAATTTGTGTAATTAAGTTTATTCTATTTTGTGAACATATTGCAAATAGTTCTTTTAATTTTGAATGACATGTAATGATCCCTTGTCTTCTGTTCTCTGAACCCAAAGTTAATTGTTATTAATTACATCTTGGCAAGATCAATTTGTAATATTTACCAAACTTGCCTTTGGATTGGAGTTGGCAAACTATAGTTCACTCCCTGATCTGTTGTGTTTTGCATGTAAATCTGTCTTTCCATCTATTTTTGTAAGTAAAGTTTTCTTGGAATGGAGCTTGGCTCATTTATGTGTTGTCTGTGTCTGCTTTTGGCAGAGATGAATAGTTGTGGCAGAGGCCCACCCAGTTTAAAATATTTGCTATCTTCTTAACAGAAAGTGTTCATCTGTCCCTAGTTTAGAACACTAAATGTTTACTTAGAATTATTTTGATTTAGTTTTCGTTGATGGAAAAGTTAAAACAAATTTGGCTTTGTTTAATTTGTTTCATTAGGGTTTAGAAATAGTGTTTCGAGTAGGATTAGCACTTCTTCAGATGAATCAGGCGGAATTAATGCAACTTGACATGGAAGGAATGTTACAGGTAAGTCAGCTCATTATTTCTTGTATGTCTTTAAATTTTACTGTTAAACAGTTATTAATAGCACTTAGTGGTTCTTGTGTTTTTTCTTTTACTGTATCTTAGCACTTTCAGAAGGTCATTCCACATCAGTTTGATGGTAGTCCAGACAAATTAATACAAGCAGCTTACCAAGTCAAATACAACTCAAAAAAAATGAAAAAGTAAGTGTTTCACATTTTCTGTTTTAGTTATAGAGGTTTGTTGAGGCATATAGGAAATTCAGTGGAAGTGGCAAAATACTCTAGTGTTAAGTACATTTTTCCTCCTTAGGTTATAGAACTGTATTATTTTATTTGGTGGTATTGATATTAGTTTCAGCATCAAAATTAATGTTGCAGTGTTGCAATACTTTTAATATAGTTTATAGGACTACTTGTACTACCTTGAAACTATCTTTTTCCCCTTCCGTATTGGCTGGAGTTATGAGCCTGGTATATGTATGTATGTGAATATGCAATTATCATTAATATTTACTATCATTATTATTTTTTTAAAGAGAGAAGGACAGTGAGAGAGAGAGAATATCATTTTTTATTGTTTTTTCACATGGCTTTCTTTGCTCTGACACTTATTTGTGTACGTGGGTGCTGGGGTTTGAACCTGCGTACTTGTGCATGCCGGGCAAGCACCGCAACCACTGAACCATCACTCCAGCCCAGCCCCTACTATTATTATTATTTTTTTTTTTTGATGATGGGGATTGAACCTATGGCCTGTGTGTGTTAAGTGTGTGCTGTACTACTGAGCAGCACCCCAGCCCGGTGAGCTAATATTGTAAACACCATTTCAGTGGTGTGGTCCCATTTATTGTCTCAGTTTGACTCCAGAATGTCACTTAAGTTCATGATTAGCGTAACTAGAAAACTAGATATGATGAATTGAGAATTTAAAATTTTATGAATTATGTGTTACTTTGTGTGTGTGTGTTATTTCTAATGAAGCTTTTTTGGGGGTATCTATTTCAAAAGTTTAAGATAAACATTCTTAGCTTGTTATTGTTTTGGAAATGGGGTAAGTGTATTAATTAAGAATGATAGGGGCTGGAGCGGTGGCTCAGCGGTTTCAGCGCTTGCCTGGCAAGCTAAAGGACCTGGGTTCAAACCCCAGCACCACATACACAACTAAGTGTTGGAGCAACGAAGGCCATGTGAAAAACTAATCAAGTTGTTTCTCTCTTTCTCTGTCTCTCTCACTGTCCCTCTCTCTTTAAAAAAAAAAAAAAAAGAATGATAGCCTTCCACCTGAGTAGATGGAAAAACATTCCATGCTTATGGTTAGGCAGAATCAATATAATAAAGATGGCCATTCTACCCAAAGCCCTATACAGATTCAGTGCAATCTCCATCAAGATACCTATGGCATTCTTCAGAGATATAGAAAAAGCAATTCTCAAGTTCATATGGAATAACAGGAGACCCAGACTAGCCAAAACGTTGCTCTATAGAAAGGAAGAAGTAAGAGGTATTTCAATCCCTGACCTGAAGTTATACTACAGAGCTGTAGTAGCAAAAACAGCATGGTATTGGTATCAAAACAGAACCGAAGACCAGTGGAACTGAATAGAAGATCCTGAGACAAACCCCCATATCCTTAACTATTTGATATTTGATAAAGGGGGCAAAAGTATAGTGTGGAAGAAAGATATCCTGTTCAACAAATGGTGTTGGACAAATTGGACAGCCATATGTAGACAACTGAAGCTGGATCCTTATCTTTCGCCCTGCACAAAAATTAAATCAAAATGGATCAAAGTCCTGGATATTAAGCCAACAACTTTAAACTTACTAGAAAAAGAAGTAGGGTCATCACTACAGCATATAGGAGTCGGCAGCTACTTCCTTAACAAAACTCCTATGGCTCAAGCTGTAAAATCAAGAATAAATGAATGGGATGCCATTAAACTAAAAAGTTTCTGCACAGCCAAAGATCTAGTCAAGAGCATCAAGAGAGAACCTACAGAATGGGAGAAAACTTTTGCCTGCTACACCTCGGACAGAGGGTTAGTATCCAGAATTTACAGGGAAGTGAAGAAACTAAAGTCCAAACCCACAAATAATCCAATCAATAAATGGGCTAAAGAACTCAAAAGGAACTTCTCTCCAGTGGAAGTCCAGAAAGCCCATAAATATATGAGAAAATGCTCTACATCATTAGCTATAAGGGAAATGCAAATCAAAACTTCATTGAGATACCACCTCACTCCTGTTAGAGTGGGAAAAATGAAGAATACAAACAACGACAGATGCTGGGCTGTGGGACACTGTTACACTGCTGGTGGGACTGCAAACTGGTTCAGCCACTGTGGAAAGCAGTGTGGAGAATCCTCAAAAAATTAAGAATGGAACCTTACGACCCAGCTATCCCACTCCTGGGTATTTTCCCAAAAGAGTTAGAATCAGCGTATTATATAGTGATGTGGCTTCCTCAATGTTTATAGCAGCTCAATTTACTATAGCTAGACTATGGAACCAACCCAGATGTCCCTCACTCGATGAGTGGATACAAAAGCTTTGGTATATATATACAATGGAATACTACTCGGCCATTAGAGATGACGATATTATGGCTTTTGATATCAGATGGATGGAGATGGATAGAATTATGCTTAGTGAAGTTTCCCAGTCTCAGAGACCCAAGGGCCGAATGAATGGTTTCTCTCATCTGTTGATGCTAGAATATATGGGGAAGCAGTATGGCAGACGGCTAACCTAACAAAACTTCAAATTGAATGATTTTCAGAGTAATATGGGGATGGCTCTCTAGGATGCTTGGAGGTGTAGGGAGGAGGATAGGGAGGGGGAGGGTATATGAAGAATTCATAGGAGTCTGGAGATTGGGAAGATGGGGGAACCATCCCAGAAGCCGATGTCAGTCCTCCACGAGCTACCCATTAAACGCATGAGTTCTTCTGGAGGAAACTGCAACAGGTAAAACCCAAGGTGGTCATCCATGTTTTGGCATTACCCCTGGATAACAAAGTATATATACATTGATTACTGTTGGTTTGATAATGTTTCCCCCTCAATTGTATCTCTATATACTTCTAATAAAAAAAAATAAAAATAAAGGATAATACATATATACAATGGAATACTACTTGGCCATTGGAGAAGATGATATTAAGGCTTTTGATATCAAATAGATGGAGATGGAAAGAATTATGCTTAGTGAAGTTTCCCAATCTCAGAGACCCAAGGGCCGAATAAATGGTTTCTCTCATCTGTTGATGCTAGAATATATGGGGAAGCAGTATGGCAGACGGCTAACCTAACAATACTTAAAATTGTATGACTCTCAGAGTAATAGGGGGATGGCTCCCTAGGATACTTGGAGGTGTAGGGAGGGGGAAAGGGAGGGTGGAGGGTGTATGAAGAACTCATAGGAGTCTGGAGAGTGGGAATATGGGGGAACCATCCCAGAAGCCGATGTCAGTCCTCCACAAGATACCCATTTAACGCATGAGTTCTTCTGGGGGAAGCTGCAACAGGTTGAAACCCAAGGTGGTCATCCATGTTTTGGCATTACCCCTGGATAACAAAATATATATACATTGATTACTGTTGGTTTGATAATGTTTCCCCCTCAATTGTATCTCTGTATACTTCTAGTAAAATAAAAAATTTTTTTTAAAAAAGAAAAAGAATGATAGCCTTCCAATATTTAATGATTCTTAACCTGAGGTCATAGTAGGCATTCTTGACACTGTCATTTTTATTGTATAAAATGCTTTAAAATAATAGTAGTGTCATATACCAGCAGTTATTAATGTCTTTTCTGCTGCAACATGAAATTATATTATCATGTGCAATATATTCCTTTGAATGTTCCTACTCCAGAAAGTAAATTACAATAAGTGAAAATTATGTATCTTAAATCAGTATCTCTAATTGCAAAAAGCAAACCAATTCATGAGTTTCAACTCTTATTATTTGAAACTACCTGTGACATTTTTAATAACCATCTTCATACTGAGAAATAGACCAAAAGGCTACTCTGTTCTGTAACAGATAATAACTTGAGAGTCATCTTGATTTCTATTTGCCTGTCGGTATAACTATATTTAAATCATAAGGCAAAAATATGATAATGAGGTCCCAGATGTGTGCTGTGGTGTGTACCTGTAGTTCCAGCTACTCTGGAGGCTGAGGCAGGAAGATGACTGGAGCCCAGGAGTTTTATCCAGCCTTGCCAACATAGCAAGGCCCCATCTCAAGGGGTAGGAGGTGGATAACAACTTGAGAATGAGATTCCTTTTTCTTCCTGATAACAATGTCTTTTTAGAATTTATCTGGATAATATATTTCTAAAATTTCAGCTATCCTATTTGCTAATTAAACTTTTGACACTTTAGTTTTCACTTCCTTACTCAAAATCCCTGTTGTGCTTTATTAAGATCCCTGTCTGATGTGTAATAGCCTCTGACTCGAATATGTATACCTCCTTTTCCCTTATTGTATTCTATATTCAAATAGTCAAATTTTACTGTATAAGTTCATTGCTGACAGCTGTTTCCACTGCTCCTACGTGCATATGTATGTTGACTTTAGTTTTCCCATACTCCATGGTAGTTACTTCAAACCAATCATTCCAAGTTCCCACCCCCTTTTTGCAAACCTCTCAGTGGATTCCCTTACTCTTAATTCATCAGCCATCATTTTCAGAATTTCTGTCATCTCCCTGATAGCTGTATTCCTTTGTTCCTTTTTCAAAATACAGTATTTTATTTCTTTACAACACTGATTCAAAATACAAGATATTATTCATTCCTGTCTCTTTCAGGTCCTTGTCCCATTAAATCTTTCTGCAATCTCTTCAACCCCTATAATCCCACCAACAGTGTAAAAATGTTTCTTTTTCCCCACACTCTGTCCAGCTTTTATTCTGATTGTATTCTTGATGGCTGCCATTCTACCTGGAATGAGATGAAATCTCATTGTAGTTTTGATTTGCATTTCCTCAATTGCAAAAGTTGTTTTAACATTTTTTAAAATGCATTTGTTGGCCTTTTGTATTTATTCTTTTGAAAAGTGTTTGCTTAGTTTATTTACTCATTTATTAATTGTATTATTTGTGGTTTTTTGATGTTAAGTTTTCTGAGTTCTTTATATATTTTGGATATTAATCCTTTGTTAGAAGAGTTTTTGAAGGGTGAGAGATAAAGGTCTATTCTCATTTTTCTACGTATGGATAACCAGTTTTCCCAGGACCATTTGTGAAAAAGGCTGCCTTTTCTCCAGTGTACACTTTGGGCAGTTTTGTAAAGGTTCAGATGATTTTTTTTTTTTTTTTAATCTTTGTGGGTTTGCCTCTCTGTCTTCTGTTCTGTACTCTTGGTCTATGTGTCTTTATTTATGCCAGTACCATGCAGTTTTTGTTACTGTGACTCTGTAGTATAATTTGAAGTCAAGTGTTGAGATGCCTTCAGTATTGCTTTTTTGGCTTAGAATTGCTTTGGCTAATCTGGATCTTTTATTCTTTTGAATTAATTTTAGGCCTTTTTTTAGTTCTGCGAAGAACATCATTAATATTTTGAAGGGATTTGCAATGAATCTGTATATTGCTTTTAACTGTATTGTCATTTTAACAATGTTAATTCTGCCTGTCCATGGGAAATCTTTTCATCTTCTTATGCCATCTTTAGTTTCTTTCTTCAGTGTTCTATAGTTTTCATTGTTGAGGTCTTTCACTTCCTTTTGTTAGACTTAATCCTAGGGTTTTGTTTGTTTTTTAAAGAGAGGGAGAGGGAGAGAGTGAGAAAGAAAATCTATTCCATTTATTTTTTTCATCTGGCTTTTGTTTTTCCAACACTTAGGTGTGTATATGGTGCTGGAGTTTGAACCCAGGTTATTGTGCTTGTCAGGCAAGCGCTGTACCACTGAGCCATCTCTCCAGCCCTGTTTGTTTTGTTTTGTTTTGTTTTGAGGCTATCATGAATGAGACTGTTTTCTTAGCAAATTCATGATGTATATTCATGAGAGCTATTGATTTCTGTATGTTCATTTTGTAACTTGCTGCTTTGTTGAACTTGTGTGTTAGCTCTAACAGCCTTCTAGTGGAAATTTTTGGATCTTCTAAGTATAGGATCATATCATCTGCAAACTGATCATTTACTTCTTTGCTTCCTATTTAGATCCCTTTTATTTTCTTCTTTTGCCTAAGTGGTTTGGCTGGAATTTCTAGTACTATATGTAATTGGAGAGAGAACATCCTTGTGTTTAGATTTTAAAGGAAATGGTTTCAGGATTTCCCCATTCACTGTGAATGTTGCCTTTTGGTTTTTTGTGTACAGCCTTTAAATGCAGAGGTAAGTTCCTTCTATTCCCAGTTTAGTTTCTTCAGCGTTTTTATCATGAAGGGGTGCTGAATTTTGTCAAAAGTTTTCTCTGCATCTATTGAGATGACTTTGTGATTTTTGTCCTTAGTTCTGTTTTACTGGTGAATTACATTTGTTATTGATTTGCATATGTTAAACCGTCCTTATGACCCTGGAATAAAACGGACTTGTCATGATGTACAGTCTTTTTTCCCCCACATTTTTTATTGGTGCATTATAGTTGTACATAATAATGGGATTTGTTGTTACATATTCACACCTGCACACAGTATAACAATATAATTTGGCCAGTATTTCTCCCGAGCACTCTCCCCCTCCCTCAGTGCTTCCCATCCTCTGGACCCTTTCTTCTACTGATCTCCCTTTGATTTTTTAAAATCTTGTCCAGTTTTCATTGATTGCATAGGAATTATTTACTGTCCTAGAGGTACAAATTATACTTTTTATTCCCCCCTTTAATCTTCTTCTTTTCTCACTTCTCCTTCCTTTCCTCTCCAGTTTTCTATCCTCTACTCTACTAGAATTTCTTTAGCTTGTCAAATAATTTATATTTTATTGGTTCTTTTATTAAAAATTTTATTGAGGAGTTATGTTGTTGTATAATCATAAATGTATATGTAGTAATAATATAAGCCCCTGATCCTAACCAGAATCACCCCCACATCACCCACACCCCAGTCTCTTGACTCTTCTGTGTTTCTCCTGTGTGAGATATAAATGTCTATACATAGGTGATTGTGCATTTACCAAATTAAATGATCGCAAAAATATTACTTGGCTTTTTCCCCTAAGAAGCCAAATAATACTTTTGAGGGAGGGGGAAAGTTAATACAGCATTATACTGAATACTTAGTTCCTACTATGACATCTTCAATGTTAATTGCCACAAAAACAGAAATGATGGGGTCAGCAATTGCTATCAGCAAAAACAATAAGTAACCATGAATTATATCTGATATTAAAGCAAACAACAGGTGTCAGCTATGGCATCCATAACACTAATGAATGCAACAGTATTAATGGTGGAAGCAGGAACTAAATAAATGAATTAGTGCTAACAGATGTTAGGAATAGAGTTAAGAGAAAAAGAACATGTGAGTGAAAGGTGGAAAAGAGCGTACAATTTCAAAAAGTGAACAGAGAAAATGCTGAAGGAGATGTAGGATGTGATGGTTATAAAAAGGGAGAAAAAATAGAAGTAACAAAATGAAGGAAGTGTGGATAAAGTGTGGATTTCAGGTGTCTTCCTAGTATTCTACTTGTGGGGTCAGAGAGCCGTTCCTTTGCCCACTCTGCTACCATAAACACAGTCTTTCCAGATTTCCCAGTCTTAGCCTCCCAAGTATATTCACACCTGCTTGTCCAGATTCCTGACCCTTTTTAGCTGATCACTCAAGCCACCAGACTCAAAGAGGGAAGCAAGTTGGGCTCCCCTTTGCTTTTTCAACTTGAATTTCCCTGGGTAAAATATTCTCTAAGCCTGTTTCACTCTCCTCCTGATAGATATACCTTCTGTCATGTAGCAGGTGCTTGCCAGGACTGTGTAGTGGTTTGCTCAAAAATTCAGCTCCTGCAGGAGCAGCTACAGCATGGCTGCCTAAAGATAGCTGCCACCTCAGCTCTCTGTGGCCAGCTGGGAAACTCAGAGCACTTTTCATTCACTAGTATAGGCTCTGGATCAGCTGAGGCAGGCTGCTTTTCTGATCTTGGGGTTTTCCGTGCTTAATCTGTCCTTTGTATTCCTCTGCATTCTCCCTTCCTCTGGGTAGATCCAGTGCTGCTGTGGCTGCCACCTCTACTGTGACAATGGGCTTGGCTCCAGTGAAGCCTTTCTTCTTTGATTAATGTACTCAAATTTCTGAATCTCTAAGACACTGACTGTCCAATATTGAGTTTTAGTGAAATCTGTCTTTTACACATCTCACAGAGAAGCAGTACTGATACTGCTTGAATCCCAACTCACAGAATGCAGCCTTCCTCTAGCCTCCCATGTTGAATCTCCAGTCTTCTTAATAATACAGTCTTTTTTTTTATTTAAAGAAACAACTGTATTTAATTTTTCACATGTCCTTTGTTGCTCCAACACTTAGTTGTGTATGTGGTGCTGGAGTTTGAACCCAGGTCCTCGTGGTTGCCAGGCAAGCACCGAAACTACTGAGCCACCGTTCCAGCCCCTACAGTCTTCTTAATATGTGGTTGAATATGATTTTTTTTTTCTTCAGGGCTGAGGACCGAACTCGGGGCCTTGCACATGCTAGGCAAGTGCTCTGCCATTGAGCTAAGTCCCCAACCCCTGAATATGATTTTTTTTTTAAAGAGAGAGAGTATATTAGAAAGAGAATGAATTTTTTTTTTTTTCTGACAGTTGTATATGTGGTGCTGGGGTTCAAACCTGGGCCCAAGTGCATGACAGGAAAGTATGCTACCTCTGAATCACCACCACTCCATCCCTTGAGTACAATTTTTTTTTTTCCAGAAGTGAGGCCCAAACTCTGCCACTGAGCTAAATCTTCAACCCCCCTTGAATACAATTTTATAAGGATTTTTACATCTACGGGTCTTTAGATTTCTGTCTTTGATATTTCCTTATCTGGTTTTGGTATGAGGTAATAGTGGTTTCATAGAATGAGTTTGGAAGTATTGCATCCCTGTGTTGTGGAATAATTTGAGGAACATTGACTTTAGTTCTATATCAGTCTGTGAGAATACCTCTAGTCCTGGGCTTTTTTTGTTTGTTACAAGGTTTTTTGTTTTTATTTTTTCTGCTTCTGTCTCTGTCTCAGTGCTAGTTTATCGTCTGTTTAGATTTTCTATGTCTTCTTGATTCAGTTTCTCCAAGGTCATATGTGTCTAGAAGTGTATCCTTTTTTTTTCTAGGTGTTCCAATTTTTTTGAGTGTTACGTTTTCGAAATGATCCTCTGGATTTCTGTGGTGATTTTTCCTTTTTCCCCTCTAATTTTATTTTTTGGGGTCTTTCTTGGGGTCTTTCTTTTTCTTTAGGTCAGTTTGCCTAAGGGTTTATTAATCTTCTTTGTCTTTTCAAAGAACCAACTCTTCATTTCTTTGATCCTTTGTATTTTTGTTTTTTTAATTCTCAAGTTCACTGACTTCAGCTCTGATCTTAATTATTTTCTTCCTTCTACTTCTTTTGGAATTGGTGAGTTCTTATTTTTCAAAGGGCTTGAGATATATCATTAGTTTTTAAATTTTGTATCATTCTGATTTTTTTTATAAGTTCTGATTAGTTTTTGTAAACCAAAAGTAGCATGATCCATATCAACATTTTTTTTTTTGAGAGAGAGAGATGGACAGTGAGAGAGGGAATTTTTATTTATTTCTTCATGTGACTTTTCTTGCTCTGACACTTTGTTGTGTATGTGATGCTGGGGTTCAAACCTGGGTCCTTGTTCATGCCAAGCATGCTCCGCAATTGCTGAGCCACCACCCCAACCCCTCAAATCCCAATTTTAAAAAAGCAGGGTACAGAAAGGACTGAGTTATAAAACTGGCAGTGGAGTGAACAGTGATAAATATCTTCCAATAATTTAGACAAGCCGCAATTAAGGCCTAAAATAGTATCAGTATGATGAGGGATCGAGGAAAGTTAAATAGAGAAACCAGACAAACCAGCTCAGTTAGCTGATCAAGGTCAGGATCAATAATGGTAGTCTGTTGAGAGTTTTTATCCTTAACGTGTGATGAAAAAGGCGTTTACGTTTGTGGTCTTCTTCCCAAAGACCCATAACCCCTGTGTAATCATGAGGAAAAGCATAAGACACATCCCAGTTGAGAAATATTCTACAAATTCTTGACTAGTACCCCTTTACACTGTGAATTTCATCAGAAACAAACTCTAGCCAAGCTGGACATGGTGGTGCATGCTTATAATTCCAGTGATTCTGGAGGCTATGGCAGGAGGATTGTAAATTGGAGACTAGCCCTGGCAATTTACGAAGTCCCTATCTCAAAAATAAAAAGGGCTGGGGCTGGAGTATAGGGTAGAGCTCCCAATGGTCAATCTTTAGTATAGCAGAAAAAAAGAAAGAAAGAGAGAGAGAGAGAGAAAGAGAGAAGGAAGGAGAAGCTATTACAGCCAGTAAGAGCTTAAGGAGACATGGCAACTAAATGATGACTAAATGTTATATGGTATCCTGGAATAGAAAAATGACTTAGGCCAAAAACTAGGAGAAGGTATTTAAAGTTTATATTTTAGTTAACAATAATGTGTTAATATTGGTTCATTACAGGTAACAATGTCTCATACTATTGTAACATGTTATAATAGGGGAAACTAGGATGAGGTATATAGAACTCTGTATTGTCTTTATAACCTTCTTGTAAATTTAAAAATGTTCTGAAATTAAGGCCAGTCTTATCTACTTAGCAAGACCCTCAGTAATGTAGAAAGACCTTTTTTCCAAAATAAAAACATGAAGCAACCTTGAGGTCAGTACCCAAAACAAATAAAAAACTCCATTAACAGTGGAGATGAAGAAGTAGTAGTAAATTTTTGAATTAAACATGTTTGGTGACTGAATTGAGAAGTAGGATTAAGTAATGACTCCTAATGTTTTGTTTTAGATGGTTGAATGAGTAACAATGACATTTTCACATACGACAAAAATCCACTACTTCAAAGTAGTTGTTTTCAAAGACTGTATGCTTATTTCAACAATGCAGGCATTCGGCCTGGAGCGTGGCTCATCGGTTACGGCGCTTGCCTGGCAAGTGCATGGATGCAAGTTCAAACCCCAGCACCACATACACAGCGAAGTGTCTGAGGAATGAAAGTCACGTGAAAAACTAAATAAAGATTGCTTCTCGCTTCTCTCTCTCTCTCTCTGTCCCCTCTTTCTTAAAAAACAACAACAACAACAACAACAAAAACTATACAGGCATTGTTCAAAATGTTTTGCACTATTTTTTTTTAAAGAGACAGGGAGAGGGGCTAGAGTGGTGGCTCAGTGGTTACAGCGCATGCCTGGCATGGGCAAGGATGTGAGTTTGCACCCCCAGCACCATATACACAACAAAGTGTTGGAGCAACCAAAACCACATGAAAAACTAAATAAAAATTGATTCTCCCTTTCTCTTTCTGTCTCTCTCTCTCTAAATAAAAATTGATTCTCCCTTTCTCTTTCTGTCTCTCTCTCTCTCTCTCACTGTCCCCCTCTCTCTTAAAAAAAAGGGGGGAGGAAGTGAGACATAGAGAAAGAATCAAATTTATTTAGCTTTTCACCTGGTTTTTGTTTCTCTGACACTTAGTTGTGTAAGTGGTGCTGGGTTTTGAACTTAGGTCCTTGAGCTTGCCAGGCAAGTGCTCTACCACTGATTCACTGTTCCAGCCCTCTTGGAATCTTTCTAAAATTCTTTTCAGGAAATATTCCTTAATGAGAGGCATAGTAGTGTGGCAGTGATGGGTGTGTCACCCGAGGCAAGTTTTTAATATCTCAGAATGGGTGAAAAAACCTGTAGTAACAAGTTGCTGTGAGCTGATATGATGCTTATAGTAAGTAATAGGTTTTTGTCCTTTGAGAAAGAATTTGATGTTCGAAGCAACTTTAAACTTTATGTGATGCATGATCTGGTTAATATTTGCAGTAAATGTCATTGAGAGAAAAATAAAAAAAAATTGAGACTAATTTTTGATAAAGTATCCAGGGTGCTTTACCATTGAGCTACATCCTTAGTTTTTTGTTTTTTGTTTTTTTTTTTTTTTTTGAGAAAAGGTCTTGTTAATTTACTGAGTCTGACCTTGAAATTGCTATCCTTCTGCCTCAGCCTTCAAGAGTCTTTGGGTTTATAGGCATGAACCACTGTGCATAGATTCACCTGCAAAATTTTTGGATAACTTTAGACTTAACAGTGAGTTGGTAAAATAACGTATTGCATTTATTTCTCATGTTTTACTCTTCTTCAATCAATAACGATGCTTCAGTCCTTTCTTCAGATGGGGTCACTTTAAGTTACACCGGCTGGTCTCAAACTTGGGATCCTCCTGCCTTTGCTTCCTGAGTAGTTGGAATTACATTTCTTTTCTTGTCTTTCATAGCCTTAATATTTCTGAAGAGAACTTATCACTTATTTAGTGGAAAGTCCTTCAGTTTGGGTTTGTTTGATAGTTTTTTTTTTTTGCTTTGGATATCTATGTTACTAGGAAAGAGTCCACAGAGGCTGAATCTTCACAGAGGATGCATATTCAGTATGTATTACTGTGATTTTAACCTTGTTCAGTTAGTAGGTGCTGTCTTCTGGGATTCTGCACTATAAATTTATTATTTTCCCTTAGTAGTTACTAAATATTTAGGGAAACACAATTTAAAACTATGTGTAAATTTGGCCCACTGACTGATCCACTGGTATTTCTTGCCTGTGGCAGTTATTATTGTTTTTTGTTTGTTTTTTTAAAGAGAGAGGGACAGTGAGAGAGAGACAAAGAGACAAATAATTTTATTTAGTTTTTCATGTGGCTTTCGTTGCTCCGAGACTTTGTTGTGTACATGGGTTTGAATTCATGTACTCACGAATGGTGGGCAAACACTGTAACCGCTGAACCACTGCGCCAGCCCCATTACTGTGGTATTTCAATGACGAATTTCATACTTGCCTCATTCCTTCTACATTTTTTTTTTCAGGGCTGAGGACTGAATTCAGGGCCTTGCACGTGCTAGGCAAGCGCTCTGCCACTGAGCTAAATCCCCAAGCCCCCTTTTACATTTTTAATTGGAATTCTTCTATAAGGAAGAATTGCCCCTTTTCCTTCATTACTGATTTAGAACACTGATTTTAAATCAGTGTTAGTATGAGGATTATTTGAACAGGATAGGTTTTTTTGTTTTTTGGGTTTTTTTTTGTTTTTTTGGGGGGGGGAGAGTGAGGGAGAAGAAGAATCAACTTTAGTTTTTCATTGCTCTAACACTTACTTGTGTATGTGGTACTGGGGTTCGAACCCACACATGCCAGGTAAGCACCGTACTGCTGAGCCACTGTTCCAGCCCCAGGAAAGGTGTGTTTTAATTTGAGGGTAAATAATAGCTGGTTCTTTCAAAGGATTAGGGCTGAGTAGAATTTGTTAAATCAGTTCTGTGTTTGGTGCTTTTTGTATTTCACTTTCTAAACTTCTACGGCTTTTATTTTTGGCATTGGTCAAGTGATTGGATGATGATGATGATGGTGATGGTGGTGGTGGTGATGGTGATGTAGGAGATGATATAGTACCAGGACAACACTTAACCGCTGAGTCATATCCCTAGTCCCTTTTTTTTTTTTTTTTTTTTTTTTAAATTTTGAGATAGGGTCTCCTTAGGTTATGTAGGACCTTGAGAAGTTGCTGAGGCTGGCTTTGAGTTTGTGATCCTCCTGCCTCAGCCCAAGTTGCTGGGATTACAGGCATGTGACAAGGTGCCTAACTAAAGTGATTATTTGTAAAAACCCATGTAACTTTTCAGCTGATTTTACTCGTATCAGGATTTCAAATTATAACCTGAGGAAAACTAAAATTGTATTTTGTTAATATGTATTTTTAAATTTTATGATTAGTACCTACTTTGGAATTGAAACATACCTTTAACTCTTTTTTTATGTTCTTCTTCTTAGACTTGAAAAGGAATACACTACAATAAAGACTAAAGAAATGGAAGAACAAGTTGAAATTAAAGTAAGAATTTCAGAGCTTTTTTAATTGAAATCAATTAGCAATATGTATTAGGTTATATTGATGTATTTTTACCATCTGCAGTAAATTTAGCAATGAAGTTTGTATTTATTTATTTATTGACCATTTCTAGGTTATAGTTAAAAATAGGCATTTCCTAAAGCAGATAATGGGACTGAAGTGGCTTTCCTCTAGTGTGAAAAAGAGTAGTTCTTCCTTTTTCCTAGACATCTTTGTGCTCTTTGGGAGAGAGCTCTATGAGGACATTCCATTTAAGCATGACTGTAAAAGTTGCAGAGACGGTAAGCAGAACTAATTATGGCTTTCTTAATGTGCAGGAAGCTTTGACCAATGTATTTCTTTCTTCTCTAAGCAAGGTTATACTTTGAACTACTTCCTTCCAGGGACACACATAGATTTTCAATTTAAAGAACATGTAACCAAGCTTGTATGCACTCTAAAATCCTTATTTGTACCTCCTGTAAGCCTAGGAATTCTTTTTTTTTTTTTTTTTTTTAAGAGAGAGGGACAGTGAGAGAGAGAGAAAGAGAGAATCAATTTTATTTAGTTTTTCATGTGGCCCTCGCTGCTGAGATTTCACTGTGTATGAGGGTGCTGGGGTTTGAACTTGAGTCCTCACTCCTGCCGCACAAGCGCTGTAACTGCCGAGCCACCGCTCCAGCCCAAGCCTAGGAATTCTTAATGGAGGGTCTTGGGTGTTGTTGGAGCTGCCTCTTTGGTGGCTTTTATCCTGATATTACAGGAGGGTGATGAGTGGGAACATGAGATACCTACTGTGACCAAGTCTCTAATCTTACCACCCTCAAAAAATAAAAAGTAAAAAATAAAACAACTTTTACTGAATGACTCCCTCTCCTCTTTTTTTAACTTTATATTGTTGTAGATCTGATTTTTGACTCGGATCTGGAAAGACATTAGATGATCACCTGTGTACAGTTCATTAGCTGTTGAACTTACTATGAAATACTACTTCCTTTCACCCTGCAGGTCTGGATTCTATTAAACACCTGCTCATTTTTGCCGTTAGTCCTCCTTAGAACCCTCCTGGGAAATAATCACTCCTGAACTTCTATCACCTATTGCCTACCAATTGGAAATTGATAGTTCTATATTTTTCATAGACAAAAGACCCCTATGGATGTGTTGTCTTGTCATCTTCCCCTACCCCTGTTGTTATTGTCACCCAACTTCTGCTCTAGCATTTGCTTTTCTTTTAGGTACCACTAGTGAAGTTAATATTAAACCATACCCTCCAGGATACTGAAAGTAAAATGTACATCTTCCTGATGAATGGCCAAAGTATGGGCTATTGCATACCATGAATATTTGAATTATAAATCAAGAATCTGAGGATGGGGAATCCATTCTATTCAGTTCACCATACTGTTACTGGGGGGCAGGAATCACAGGTGTATGAACAATCTTTATTCTTGAAGAAGCTTCTTATAAAATTAAGTCATGTGAACATAGAAACACCAAATAGCATTTTTAGGAAAAAGAATTCTTGGCAGACATTATCCTGTATTTACAAGTTTTTTAACAAAAATATGCTTTGTTTTTTTGGGAAAGTTATAATTAATAATGCCTTACAAAATACTTCTTACAAAGTACTCCGTGTATCTCAGGCAGATGGCATAAAATTGTTTATAGAAAACAATCTGGGAAAAAGTTAAATGTTAATGGAATATATCAGGTAAATAAAAATGCTGGTTTCAGAGGTAGTCCATTCTTTTTTTCTAGTCTTACTTTCACATAGCTCTTCTTTATTCTTATTCCATTTTCTTTCTTTTTCTTTTCCCCCAACTCCCTGAAGGACAAAGCTGGAACAGATTTTGAATGTACTTTTTTTTTTTCTTTGACTTTGTCTGATTTTTTACTTGGACCTGACCACTCACTCATTGTCAGATGTCCAACTTATTCATTAGCCATGTTTCTTTGAGCTTAGCTGTAAAATGGGAATTGTCACTTCTTATACCCCATCCCTCCGCTGCAGGTATCTTTTATGAGGGAATGGATATATTAGAATAGTGTTTTCTTAGGGATTTCTTTGTGGTACTGTGGATCCAAGGCCTTGAAACTTTCTAGTACTTTCTTGTCTTGGTCCTCCTCAGAAGCATCCAGGGAGATGATTCTGGACCATTCTTCACTAAAGCAAGTGGCATGATCATGAAATTTTGATATGGATATGTAAAATCAGCCGGGTTGATGTGAAATTCTTGATTTTTTATTTGTTTGCTTGTTTTTTGTTTTGTTTTGTTTTAGTGGTACCAGGGACAAACCCCAGGGCCTCAGGTATGCTAATAAGCCAGTGCTGTGCCACTGAGCTGTACCTTAGCCTTGTTGTTTTTTCATTAAATATTAATTAAAATTCTAAGATCATTGGGAGGCGACTTCTCCTCCTCCTCCTCTTCTTCCCCTCCCCCTCCCCCTCCTCATCATCCTCCTTTTTCAGAGAGAGTGAGAAAGAATCAATTTTATTTATTTTTTTAATCTGGCCTTTGTTTCTCAGACACTTAGTTGTTTATGTGGTGCTGGGGTTCAACCCCAGGTCCTTGCACATGCCAGGCAAGCACTCCAACTGCTGAGCCTCCACTGCAGTCCTGGATGATTTTTTTATTCTAAGAATTATATCAATTAATGTACTTTTTGGTCAAGATGTGAGTTTTCATTTTTTTTCCATCTTTTAAAATGTTATAATAAGGTTTTGATAATAATGGCTTTATACAGAAAATCTTATATTTCACCATATGAACAGTTAATTGAAACATCTGTATCAATATCTACTTCTAATCTATTCATGTTCCATCTGACTGGGAGGAGAAATACTAAAATTCTAGTTTAAGTTAGGGTAACCCATAAATCTTTAAAAAAAAAAAACACCTTTCTTTCCTCTTTCAGTTTAAGACACACATACAGACTGATACTCTGATTTTCAAATTTGAATTTGTGCTTTTGGACAGAGATTCAAAGCCTTTCAAATGAGAGATGTTAGAAATTCTGACTGATTTTTAGTAAAAGTTGAATATTTTTTATTGTTTCAGAAATTAGGAAATTAGGTATGCTGAAAGCCAGAGTAAATATAAAAGCACTGTCATTTCCACTGCCTGGCATAGAAGGAAAAATTGTCTTAAGTTGTCCAGAAATTATATTTAACAATCAGTATGAGGTATTAGTAGAATTGAAGCTCACATTTATTTAACACTTAATGTATCATGACTCATTTACATATATTATCTCTCCATATTTTTCAACATCCTTATGAAAGATTTTTTTTGTGGGGGGGGCAGTTACTGGGGATTGAACCCAGAGGCACTTAATCACAGAGCCACATCATCAACCCTTTTTATTTTTTATTTTGCGACAGGGTCTCAGTAAGTTGCTGAGACTGGCTTTGAACTTGATCTTCCTGCCTCAACCTCCCCAACAGCTAAGATTACAGGCATGTGCCACCTTGCCAGAGGAGAATCTATCTTTGAAGAAAACTAAGCTTCAGAAAGGTCAAATAATAAGCCAGTGCTCACATTGCTAGGAAACAGTGAAAGGTAGAGATTCTGATTGGTGTTATTCTTAGGCCTTTATGTGTTCTTCAACATACACACACATACTGCTTTTCAAGAGACTTTGATATATTTCTTATGTAACGATCTGAGTGCCCATTTTTCTATGGCATTACAATTTTTCATTAAAAATATGAGGTGCTGGAGTGGTGGCTCAGCGGGTCTTGCCTGGCATGTGTGAATGCGGGTTCAAACCCCAGCACCACGTACACAACGAAGTCTCAGAGCAACAAAAGCTACCAAAAATTAAATAAAAATTGATTCTCTCTTTCCCTTTCTCTCTCTCACTGTCCCTTTCTCTTTAAAAAGTATATATATGTGTGTGTGTGTGTGTGTGTGGCATTAGTTAAGAAAACTATAACAGAAGATCAGTAGAGGGAAGGGAACCGGAGAGGGAGGATGGGAGGTAAATGGGTAGTACTGGGGGCTGAATTTGAGCAAATTATGTCACTTGATTTTATAATTATGTTAATGACTCATACAGTTATATATAAGTAAAAAGAATCAATAAAAATAATAAAGTTAGAGAAAATGAATGATGGCTTTGTGCAGTGACCCACACTTGTAATCCCAGCTACTCAGGAGACTGAAGCAGGAGGATTTCACATTTGAGGCCGGTCAGGGCAACTTTGTGAGACCCTGTCTCAAAAAAAGAAAAAAATTTAAAAAGAACTGGGGACATAGCTCAGTGAGAAGTTGCTTGTCGAAGATCCATAAAACCTTGGGCTCAGTATCTAATTCCTAAAAATTAAAATGATTATACAATATCCAATGGAGGCACAATAGAATAAATTATTCAATAATTCATCCTTTTAATAGATGATTTAAAGATCTTATCACATGCCTTAGCACTTTTGAGATTAAGTTGCAGAAGGTGAGATCTGAAGTAGGGAGATTAACTAGAAGGCTAAAGAGATGAGGCAGGCAAAAGATGATGGTGGTTTTGACTGAGATGTTAAGAAGTAGTTGGATTCTGAATAGATTTTGAGGAAAAACCTGACAGATTGGACGTAGACAAGTTGAGAGAAGGGAGTCAAATTTTTGGGTTTGAGCAATAAGAAATCTTTCTACCTGAGATGGGGAGGACTGTAACAGGATCTGGTTTAGGGAGCATGCCAGGAGTCCAGTTTTGGTTATTTTAGGAATATGATGCCTAGGAAATGTCCACATAGCCCAGCAGATCTGGAAATAGCCTCAAAATATAGATTTGGCAGTTACTGATAAAGTAGTTGGTAGTGTGGATAAAGTAGAGAAGAGAGTTGAGAATTGAGCCTAGCACAAACCAACATTTAATTGTTACGAAGAGGAGGATCCTTGAAAGTGGCAAACTACGAGAAAACCAGGTAAGTACAGTGTCCTAGAAGCCATGATAAAGTCTTTCAGGAAGAGAGAAGGATTTACTGTGTTAATGCTAAAGATAGTTTGGAGATGAGAATGGAGTGACCATTAGGTTTGACAGCGTGGCAATAAATTGGAAAAGAGCAGAGAGGTGGTGGACACTAAAACCTGGCTAGAATAGAAGCAGAGAAATTGGGGATATTCAAGGAATTTGCTATCAAGAGGAGAGAATGAAACAGTTGCAAAATAGAGTCATAATATTTGGTTTTGCTTTTCAAATAGGAAAAAAAGCCACATGTTTTTATATTGACAATCAAGTAGGAAAATTAATAATTATAAATGAACAGTAATAATTGCTAGAGTCAGGAGGTTATTAGATTGAGTGCACAGGAGATTAACTTGGTATACTAGAATGGATAGTTAATCCGTGATAACAGGAGCTACCCTAAAATTGGACAGTTTAGGTAAGCTGGGTGAGGTGCATGCCTGTAATCCCAGTGGCTCAGGAGGCTAAGTCAGGAGAATCTCAAGTTCAAAGCCATCCTCAGCAACTTGCCAAGGCCCTGAGTGACTTAGCGAGACCCTGTCTCAAAACAAAATATAAAAAAACAGCGGGGAATGTGGCTCAGTGGTTACATACTCCTCATTTTAATCTCTGGTACAAAAAAAAAAAAGACAAAAGTAACTGTGTTATTTAAAGATGCAATTTTTCCCAACAAAATACATGTGAACAAATCTAGTTGAATTTAATTCCTTGAAAAATTCCAGAGCAGTAAAGAGGAATACAAAGAAAATTTTTTTAAAAAACCAGACAAAAGTAGTAAAATATACTCAATCCTTTTTTAAAAAAATTTTAAAAATCTTTTTAGTTGTAGATGGACACAATACCTTTATTTTAATATGGTGCTGAGGAGTGAACCCAGTGCCTCACATGTGCTAGGCAAGCATTTCATCACTGAGCTACTAGCCAAGCCCCATTCATGCCTAACTTCGAAAATATCATGAGGAGTGCTCATGATTGATTGATAGGTATGAGGCACTATGCTATCTTATTCAATTTTTTTTCCAGTGTCCTTGTTGGTTTTGTTACTCTAATATCTCTAGATGAGAAAATTGAGGTTCTAAAAATTAATTGTAGACTGTAGATTTGAGCCTAAATCTGTCTGACTTCAAAGCTCAGTAGTATCTTTTAATGTTTTTATTAGTGCATTATAGTTATACATAGTAGTTGGGTTCATTTTGATGTAATCATATATGCATGGAATTAAATTTCAGTTCCCTCCTTTTTTCCCCTACTCTTCCTCCCTCTGGTTCCCTTCCTCTACTGTACAGGACTCAGTATCTTTTTTTTTTTAAGAGAGAAGGACAGTGAGAGAGAGAGAGAGAGAGAATCAATTTTTATTGAGTTTTTCCCATGGCCTTCTTTGTTCAGACACATAGTTGTGTACATGGGTGCTGGGGTTTGAACCCGTGTACTTGTGCATGCCAGGCAAGCGCTGTAACCGCCGAGCCACCACTCCAGCCCTGAAAACTCAGTATCTTAACTACTTTAATATGCTAACACCTGGATTTGGGGGAGAATAAACAAAACAACATATAAGAATGGGGAAAATTAACTGTAATCCCAGTGACTCTGGAGGCTGAGGCAGAAGGATCACAATATATGTAGCAAGATTGTTTCAAAATAAAAAATAAAAAGGACTAGATGGGAGGAAGTAGCTCAGTGGTAATGCATTCCTGGATTTGATCTCCAGTACTGGAAAGGGAGGGAAGAAAGAAAGAAGAGAGAGAGATTACCTCTACAAGATTGCAAAGCTATAAATGCCAAAATACTGTGAGTATTATAGTCTTGAGGCCCTGGATTCAAACCCCAGCACTGCAATCAATCAGTCAAAACATTAAATAAAGTAAGTAAAAAGTGGTATTTAGACATTCAATAAGGTATTTGTGAAACATCGACTTGATTTTAATTTATAGTAAAATAGATTTCAGAAGATTTAAAGGGAATAAGTGGGATACAGGTGAATATTTTTAGTTCTAAATTTTATTTTAGCATTTTTTTCCTATTGCAAATAACTTTATTCAGCTGTCTCGTTAGAAATTATTTTATAAATCTTTTAGGGAAAACAAAATGCTTCAATTTGTTGATAAAATATGATTGAAAACTTTCTTGGAATCTTATTTTTTTGTTGGCTTTCCAAACTTATGGGTGTGTTGTGGTACATGCATGTAGTCCCAGAGACTCACCTGTAATTTCAGAGATTTTGGAGCTGAGGCAGGAGGATCACAAATTGAGGGCCAGACTCAGCAACTTAGTGAGACTGTGTCTCCAAGAAATGAAAAAGGGCTGGGAGTGTCACTTTGTGGTAGAGTTACCTCTGGGTTCAATCCCTGGTACCCAAACCAAAACAAACCAAACAAACAAACAAACAAAGCCGCAGTGTTTATTAATTGCTGATTTATGCAGATTACTATGCTACCCATGAAAAAATTTCTACTTCTCAAACTGTTACTTTATACTTTGAAATACATAATGTCCATTTCAGATCATCTAAATGTGTTTTAGAGTATAGAACAAGAAAATACAATTTGCAAAGTATCTTTGTAATATTTCAATTTGTGTTTTACTTAAGATATAATAATTTGTAGTCTCTTATTTCCTTGAAATGAGGTTTCATTTGTTATATAAACTATATTTAAGTCTTTACTGGCAAAATATTAGATTAAATTGTTGAAATTATTTTCCTGAGGAAGATTTTTTAGCAGAAATTTAGAGGAAAGTAGGGTTGGAGAAGGCTGGGTTGGGCTATGGAACAAATTGATACAAAAAAGTAAATGGGGTTTGAAATTTCAGGGATGGCAAAATGAAGGGGGCAACATAGAGGGGATTAAAAAAGGAACAACTAATTTATGTAAATTTATGTAGGGGATTATTAAAAATTATATTGGTGAAATATATAAAAATATGATTTTTTTAATACCTGACAATAATTTTGACAAGTTTTAGGAAATCAGGCATTGAACAATTAGGTAATTTTTTAAAATATAGTTTTTCTAAAACTTTAAGAAAATACTTGCAATTGGAGCTTTTAATTTTCTTAAGTAGGAGATAATTCATGATAAATTATTTTATATTTTCAAAATATAAGGAATTTTGCAATTTGGTACCTATAATATAAATGGAGACTGGCCTAATCTTAAACTGACTGATATTTATGAACATGTGTAATTGAAGTTTCATATTCAGTTGACATTTAAATACTAATTATGTGGATAGGCATTTTAGTAGATAGGCAAGTTAGCATCTATTCTATCTGATAGGGTTGTTAAAACAATATCTTGGGGCTTGAGTAGTGGGTCAGTGATTCCAGACGGCGCTTGCCTGGCATGCGTGAGGATGCGTGTTCAAACCCCCCCAGCACCACGTATAAAAGGAAGTGTGGGAGCAACGAAAGCCACATGAAAAACTAAATAAAAATTGATTCTCTCTCTCTCTCTCTCTCTCTCTCTCTTACTCTCTCACTCACTGTCCCTCTCTCTTTAAAAAAAAAAAAAAAGTACTTTGTCACCTTATCATATTGGGGCTAGAACAGTGGCTCAGCAGCTACAGCGTTTGTGTGGCGTGCGCAAAAGGACCCAAGTTCAAACCCTAGAACCACATACACAATGAAGTGTCAGAGCAACTAAGGCCACATGAAAACTAAACAAAATTGATTCTCTCTGTCTCTGTCCCTCTCTCTCACTGTCCTCTCTATAAAAAAACAAAACAAAACATATACATATTATGTCCTCTTAAGTATAGAAAAAAAGGATTATTTATATACTATAGAATATAGTTAAAGTTCAGTCACAGCTGGAATGAAAATTACGCTTAATCCTTTGCCTTGTATTTTTACTTGGAACCTTTAGTCGTTTGACATATGATAATGTAACCATTCCTTAGACTCTTACTTATAAAAGGTGGCATGTTTTCAGGATTTGTTTTAGGAATCTTTTTCCTCTCAAGAATGCTTGCAAGCAAAATTTTGTCTTTTCTTTTTTGACAGAGGTTACGCACAGAAAATAGACTTTTAAAACAGCGCATTGAAACATTAGAAAAAGTAAGTAGTGATTATTATAAATATCTGTTGAAAGCTTTTAGTATTTTTCCATATATTTAAAATAAATCCTGAAAAAATTTGACACATTTCCTAAGTTGTGGTATTGACTGTTTAAACTTGCCTAGATTACTGTTTAACTATAATAGTTAGCTATTAATAAAAATTGATTGGTACTAGTACCTACTCTTTCATATTAAGATTTTAATTTGGGTTGTAATTAGATTGACATTGATGTCATTTGTTTTCTTTATATATAGCCTCTAAAAAATATGTTCTTTTAGAATCTAGTTGGGAATACGTTTTCATACTGCTTTTCAAAGATGAGTTTCAAAAGTTGTCCTGTCTTTCTTTTCCAGTGTTGAGTGTGGCAATAATTCCTATAAAGTCTAGGATTGCTTTACATTTAGTCAGAGTGACTGAACTTCTTATTTCTTTGGATTCTTTATATAAAAATTCACTTGGATTTTGATTTTTAGTACAAGGTATCTGTGTATAAGTTTTTGGGAATTATTTTGATATCTACTTATTACCTCTTCTCTGTCTGTTACATATAACATAATTAATTGGCAAGTGTGGGAAATTTGCATAATTTTTTGTGTTTTTGATGTATCTTTTGTAGTTGTGTTTCTGGTGCTGTAAGAATGAATTGAGTAATAAATGCATAGTATAAGATTTTTGCTTTATTAAAAGAAGAACATCTGAATTCGCAAACTTTTAAAATGCTTTTTAAAAAACCTAAAGGCTAGAGTAAGGTTTGAAAACATTCCTTTTGATATTGTCAAGAATCTTTAAAATCTTCCTGAATGACTGTAGCTAAATATCCAAAAAAGAAATAACTGGGAAAGGAATAGTTTGTAGTGTTTGTCTTTTGTTTTTAAAGAATTGATGATTTCATATTGATTGTCAGTGTACAAAGATAGAATGTTTATTACATGTCTGTCTGTTGTATAATTGCAGATACTTTTACTAAAATATATCTTCCCTATATGTCTCTTACTATATTAGAATTGCTTTGAGGATAATTCTGGTTGGTGATGCCTCAAGAATGTTAAGCTTAATTGTTTTTAAGTCCTTTTAATCATTTATTCTCCTCCTCCCTATCCCCTCTAAATAACCTGATTTGGAGTAAGATATACAACTTCCTAGGTGGATTTTTATTTTCAGAGTGAAAAAGCATTCTTATCTTATTGAACCTTCAGAATGATAAAAGATGCTCTAGGAAAGCGTTAAATTTCAATTTTGCTTCTAGAAAATTAAGTATCTTTCTTTTTTTTGAACTGACTTAGGTGGTGGGATGTTAGTTAGCCCTTAGAATTCTACACATATTTATCAGTTGAATTCTGTAACCAAAAAGTTTACTTGCTCATTATTACTAGTGTTTGTTAAATTGAGCTGATTGATTTCATTTGCCATATTTTCCTTGCTTTGTTTCTTTGGATGTTACTATGGCACACATTGCTGTGCACTTCATTAAGTACAGTTGCTTACTCAAATTCCTTCTCCCTTTCATGTGTGTAGTTCAACAATATAGTTAAAATTAAAAATGTAGAAAGGTGAGCTTTCAAGAGAAGATACTTGCTTTCCCCAAGTAATAAAAAACCACTTGGAATTTGTGTTTGTTCTCTTAGAAACATATGGTTTTCTATAGTCTATATTTGTTTTGACATATTTTCCTTTCTTTCTTTCTTTTTTCTTAGAATCAATTTTATTTAATTTTTTCATCTGGTGTTTGTTTTTTCAATGCTTAGTTTGTATGTGGTGCTGGGGTTTGAACCCAGGTCCTCATGTATGCCAAGCAAGTGCTCTACCACTGTACCACTGCACCAGCTGTTGATATATTATGGTTAAGATTTAAGAATAAAAACACATGAAGTCAAAAATAAAAGAGTTTTAAAATTTAAATGTCCTTTTCAACTAGCAATGAAAAGTAGATGGAATTTGAGTACATTTGTTTCTCCTTATTCCTAATTTTATCACTTTTTATTTTCTTTCTCTTATATTTCTATCTGAATTTTTCCTTTTGTAGGAAAGTGCTTCCTTGGCAGATAGATTGATACAGGTATAGTTTTTTTGTGTTTTGCTTTTTTAAAGCATTTTCTCTAACAGAAGGTCATAAACCCAGAAATTCATATTTTAATGCATGCAATTTTACATGCATTTTCCTAGAAATAATTTTTGGGTGGTATATGGGTATATATTTAATTTTTAATAACTTATCTGGTTCATTCAAATAGACACATTTTGCACGTTGTAAAGCTAACCTTATTTTATAAAGTATTATTTATTTCAAAATGGCAATCAGTGTATTCTGTGAAATTAACCACCATTTGTTGAAAATTTTAGTCCTGCATGTACAATTCAGTAATATTGCATGAATTTTTATTGACTGAAAGAATGCCAGATTAATTTTTCATTTAGTTTCCAAAAATTTGCTGGAGCAATAACAAGCTGCTAGTTAATAATTACTTAGGCTCTTCTATTTGCTGAGGTGATCTTTTTTTAACATGTACAAGTAAATAACTAAACCTCACAAAGGTAGTCTTTCTTGCATCTATCCTAAATTGCTTTACACACAAAAAAATTATGTCCTAAGGGACAAGTGACACGAGCCCAGGAGGCTGAGGAAAACTACCTCATAAAACGGGAGTTGGCCACCATCAAACAGCAGAGTGATGAGGCCAGTGCTAAGCTGGAGCAAGCTGAAAATACCATCAGGAAGCTCCAGCACCAACAACAATGGGTAAGGAGTCTGGTAGTGCCTTTTATCACCTTTCTACTTTAACTGAAGTCTTAAATTATTCCATCTTATGTTCTATAATACTTAGGGGTGTGACTGTGGCCTAAGGACTCCTTGTTCTAGCTTTTTTTTCTACGTAAAATTTTGTTAGAAATAGGTAATAATTTCTTTCATTACATTATTAGTCAGAAAATAAACAGTGTATGTCAGATCTGCTTTTTAGGTTTTAGAAATCTGTTTGACAATAGGTAATCCTGACTGCAGCTAGCTTTTATTCATTGTACAGATGAAATATTACCCAACATGCAGAATATACATAACCATCTTATTTAAAGCTTTGATAGTATATCATTTTAGATCTTTTGATATTCTATAGCTTGGACTTTTTACATCAAAACATTGAATTATGAGTTAAGTTGTATGCCTAAATTTTTTTCAAGAGGAGAAATGTTGTAAAGACAAAAAATTAATCCTTTAAAATTAATGTTAACTAACCTAGGTTTCTTAATAACTGCTGATTGTTTAGCTGAACCTCAGTTGTTTTTTTGTAGCTTAGACATAATTTTCCATTATCAAATTCAGACAGGATTATCTTAAAATGAAGATTAAAAAGAAATATGAAGATTAAAAAGAAAAGGTAACTCTCTGTCTTTGAAAAGATATTATTTCTCACTTCAGTTTTTTGAAGTAGAAACTCAGAACTCTGTATAGGTCTGCAAGGCAAATGAAAATGACTACAAAGTTAGACATTAATTTTATTCAATAAAATTAAGAAACATCAACATCATTTGGGTACAGAAGTCAGAAAAATTGCTTATTGAAAGAGCTATAAATACTCATTTCTTCTATCTTGTTATTGAAGGTGGCTAAAAAGAATGAATGAGGGTGATAAAATAATACTAAAAAAATTAGAACTCAAAAGTTTTGTTCTGCCTTCACATGAAATGTTAGTAATATCAGCATAAAAATAGAATTGTTGAATCATGTTGGGAATTAAACTGATAATGAATTATCAGTACAATATCATTTGTTTAGAAGGAAAGATAAGTATTATGTTTGTATTTAGCATAGACTACTGTCTTATTAGAATCATGAATTAAGTTTTTTGCATTGTTTCAAATTATTGAGACCTTATAGGTAGATATGCATCAAAATGATATAATGTTGGTTTATGATGAAAAAGTTAACTGGGCAGGCAAAAATTATGTGAATGTACTGATCAAAGTGAAGTGAAATGAAAAGAAGTTCTGTGCTCTTTTTTTTGTTGTTGTTTTTAAGAGAGAGTGAGATAGAATCAATTTTATTTATTATTCGTTTCTGTGGCACTTAGTTGTGTATGTGGTGCTGGGGTTCAAACTGGGTCCTTGTGCATGCCACATAAGCATTCCAACTGTGGAGCCACCGCTCCAGCCCCTAAAATTAGTACTTTTTAATGAAAACAACTTGATCAAAAATCTGTCACAGAGGGACTGGAACGGTGGCTAAGTGGTTATGGCACTTGCCTGGCATGCACAAGGACTCGGTTTTGTACCCCAGCACCACGTACACAGTGAAGTGTCGGAGCAATGAAAGTCACATGAAAAACTAAATAAAATTGATTTTCTTTCTCTCTCTCTCTCACTGTACCTATTTTTTTTTTAAATCTGTCACAGAATTTTTGAGAACCATATAAACAAAAGTTTAATGGGGGGGGGGAGAAGATAAGAGATGCTGTAGGCCTCAAGTTGGACAAATACATTTCTTACAGAAAATAATGAAGGTTAAATATCCGAGAAACCCATGACCTGACGGTGCTTTGTGAAAAAATCCTAGAATATCTGTCTTATGAGCAATTAGATAACTGACTTACCGAAAGTTAATATGCTGTGTTTGACATAAAAAATATTATATCTATAATAAATACATGGTGGAGTTTCTCATGCCTGTGTTTCTAGTCAAGGTAGGGAAATTAAATGAAAGTAGTAAACTTAGGTGGTGGTATTGGGGATCATATTAAGGGACTATTTGTATTCATAGGTCTTCGAACTTATGCATGATATATTTCACATTTAAAGCTTTCATGTACAACATGTTTAAAATTTTTATACATGAACTAGTTTAAAAATGGAGCCAATATGTTGGGCGATGAATCAAGATTCAAAACTATTTAATCTCTATTTAAAATGAGAAGATAAAAGATTGTTTCACCAAAATCTACAGCCTTGTCCCTTAGATTTAAAATTCAAAGATATGTCTTATATAACAAGTACCTAGAAATTTTAATTGACAAGAAATCATAAATTAGCCGGTAATAATGTAATGTAGCTGTGCTTCCACTCCCAAATCCCTGGTGCTGTCTTCTGAGAAGCATACGCATCTTAAGTAGCTAGAAGAAGATTTGTACTATTGTTATTTAGTTTGAATACCAAAACTTATGAGAACATTTACAGACTTTTTTTGTGGCTAGTAAAGGAAAAACAGTGGGAGCCCTGGATTTTTTAGGCTTCAGTAAAGAAAACTTTGGAAGAACATCATACATAAGTCATTTTTAAATATTTGAAAAGAAATCTGTGTAAAAATCATGACCCTTTTTTTATATTGCTTTGGAAGGCAGAATGCAAATAAGATCCCATGATAAAAGATCCTGTACATTGGAATTTTGACAAATGGAATAGTTCCTTTGCAAAATAGTTAGTGTATGCTGATGGAGAGTGAGTACCTATTGCCAAATGTTTTGATTATAGCCTTGCAATATAAGTTCTTAAACTAATGAATTCTTAAACTCCCAGAATAAGGATTTCAAATCCGTGTGGTAGCAGGACACATTGAATCACCATCCACCACCAATCACTGTCTAATGCCAAGTAATAGCATTTTGTATGATTAGAAGTCGTTTAGATTTCATATGTGGAATTAGAGGCTAGCCATTTTGCTAACTTCGATCTTGGATACTTAAGGATGCAGTGGGTTTTTTTTTTTTTTTTTTTTTTGGTTTTGTTTAGACAAGGCCTGACTATCTTAGGTCTCTCTCTCTTTTTAAATGAAGTTTAGTAGAGTATAAATTACATTTTATGAAATTAATCAAGTGTATAATTTGATGTTTGAAATGTTTACGGTTGTATAACCCATACCACTGTCAAAATAAAGAATATTTCCATCACTATCAAAATTTCCCTTGTGTCCCTTTTCAACTCATCCTGTATCTCAGCAGTTTGTCTGATTTCTGTCATCATAGTTGTACTTTTTCTGGAAATTCACATAAATGAAATTAACAGATGTGAGACTTCATGTCTAGTTTCTAATACTTAGCATATTCATTTACTATTTTTTTCTTTTTGGTAATTTTTTTTATTGTGGCAAAACATATACATACAATTTGCCATTTAAGTTTATAATTCAGTTGCATTCAGTACATTTACAATGTTGGCTACCACTGTTTCTAGACCTTGAATTATCGCAAATAAGCTCTATGTCCATTACATAACAATCCCCTTCTTCCTAGTCCCTGATAATCTCTATTCTGTTTTCTATCTCTATGAATATACTTACTCTGTGTAATTTAATTAAGTGAAATTATGCAATAGTTGTGCTTTTATGTTTCACCTATTTTGCTTAGTATTAGTATTTTCCAGACCCATCTGTCAGAATTTCATTAGTTTTTATGTCTGAGTAGTATTCCATCGTATATATTTAGTGATTTTGTTCATTCATTTGTTGCTGGTCATTTGGGTTGTTTCTACTTTTTGGCTCTTTTGAAAATGCTGTTGTGAATATTAATGTATACCTATCTAAATGCCTGCTTTTTAATTCTTTCGTGTAATATACCTAGAGGTGGGGTTACTAGATCATATATAATTCCATGTTTAATTTTTTTTGAGGAAGCACCAAATTGTTTTCCATAGTGGCTATATACCATTTTACTTTGTCATCAGCATGTCACTGTTCCAATTTCTCCACATCTTTCTCAACTCTTGGTTTTCTAATTTTTATTTTTATTTTGTTTTTAATGCTAGTGGATATGAGGTAGTATTTCGTTATTCTTCAAATCTTTCTTAAACCTTAAAATTCTTTCAATGCAAAGACCACATCAAATGTACATTTAAATGAGTTTTTTTTTGTCTTAGGTTTTATGATAGCTCCTCTTTTTCTTTTTTTTCTCCAAGTACAAGCAGAAACTTTTTAGATGGTCATGAGAAAGAAGACAATGTGACTACCATTTTATTTGATAATTTATTGTCCAGATATCAAGTTCAGTTTATGTAAACATTCTGTATTTTGCTCAGTCCTGTAAGATATGGACGTATTATAATGAATAGTAATCCATTTATTTGGATTAATGGGAATATATTATCATTAAATGCAGAGAGTACAATAGTAAACAAGAAAATGAAGTCTCCAGTTACATAAAGTGTTCTGGTTTGGAAGATATATTTAACAATTAAGTATAATTTCAATGATGATAAAGGATTTGGAGAAAAAGAAATCATTAGTGAGGGTAGTATGTATGGGTATTATTGTATATAGGACAGTTATGGAGTGCTTCCCTGAGGAAGTAACATTTGACCAGAGACTGAAAGATGTAAAGAAGAAAAGCATTTGACAATCTGGGAAAAGCATTCCAGATAGAAAATATGCCTCAGTATATAGGTGGCAAGTAATAAGTTTGGGGTGTTTGGGGATCAGCACAATGTATTTTTATAAACCCTAGGGAAATCTACTAAAAAATTCTTGTGAAAAAAAGATATATAAATAAGTAGCAAGTAGTGGAGACAGAATACAGGAATATAAAAACAATCATTTAATCAGGCAGGAAAAAAGAAAAAGGGACAAGTAAATGGATCAGATAAAAACTGACAAGGCTATGGATTTTTATCCCATCCCTATCAATTATTCCATCAAATCTAGGTATTCTAAACCAATTAAAAGACTAAATAAAAGCCAGGTGTGGTGGTGCACATCTATAATTCCAGTGACTTTGGAGGCTGAGACGAGGATTATGAGTTCAAAGCCAGCCTCAGCAATTTAGCAAGGCTCTAAGCAACTTAGGAAGACCCTGTCTCAAAATAAAACATAAAAAGGGCCAAGGAGGACTGGAGCAGTGGCTCAGTGGTTACGGAGCTTGCCTGGCATGCGCAAGGACGTGGGTTTGAACCCCAGCACCATGTATACCACAAAGTGTCAGAGCAATGAAAGCCACATGAAAAACTAAATAAAATTAAGTCTCTCTTTTTCTTTCTCTCTCTCACTCTCCCTTTCTCTTAATAAATAAATAAAAGTGCTAGACATGCGGCTCAGTGGTTAAGCGCCGCTGGCTTCAATCATTGGTACTCACCCCCCCCCCAAAAAAATCACTAAATGAAAAGATGGAAAAGGTCTACAAGAAGGGCTGGACAGGTGGCTCAGAGGTAGAGCTCTTGCCTGCCATGCACAAGGACCCAGGTTCAATCCCTAGCACCACATATACAACTAAGTGGTGGAAAAACAAAAACAAAATGAAGAAATAAAAATTTTCTCTTTCTTACTCTTTTTCTCTTAAAAAGAGAGAGACTAATCTTTAAGAGGAAAATAGTCTTTAAGAAATTCACTTAAATACAAAGACCTTGGTGGGTTAAAAGAAAAATGATGCCTCAGCAGTGAAATAATTGAAGAGGAAAACTAAGAAAAATAGATTATGCTGTGTCTTACTAGTTTCCTTATTAGTAAAGTGGTAGTTGCAGTGAAGGTTAAATAAGAATATAAAGTGGCATGTGCATGACACCATAGTAAGTCGTCAGTATGTTAGAAGCTGTCATCAGTATTGTTGTCACAAACACTAAAACATGTCTTGTAAAACTTTTTACGTGGAAAAAAGAAAACTGGAACTGTAATAGCTGGCTTTAAGCTGTGTGTAGTCCATAGCAACATCTTTTCACCTTGCCATTTTTATTTCATTTCTGCCATTCACTGGTTGTATGTCCCTGAACTAGTCATTTAACCTTTCTGTGCTACATTTGTCCTTTGTATAACAGAAGTAATTATGATAGAGGGTTGCAGTTAAATACTCAAGTTGATACCCTAGAATAATGTCTGGCACATAGTAAATGCTCAATAAAATGAACATTAACATGATTACATTATCAGTGTGTTCAGCCAGTGACCTAGACTGCTAAAAATAGAAATAAATTTACACAAAAGCTAAAACTGATGTGGTAAAATTTATAATAGACTCGACATTGACAGAAGTGTCACCCTTCTGTTCAAATTTAGATGTGCAAAAATTTGAACAGGGAAAACTGGAAATAGTATAAATAATGTGGGCTGTAGCAATGGCTCAGCAGTTACGATGCTTGCCTGGCATGTGCGAGGATGCAGGTTCATACCCCAGCACAATATACACAATGAAGTGTTGGAGCAGTGAAAGCCATAGGAAAAACGAAATAAACATTAATTCTCCCTTTCTCTCTCTCTCCCTCCTTCCCTCCCTCCCTCTCTCTCTCTCTCACTGTCCTTCTCTCTCTTTAAAAAAGAAAGAAGGAAAGAATGTCCAAAAAAGAAATTCAATTACAGAAGTTCAAATGGGTCCAATTTGAAATGAAATAAACAACAGTAACCTCTAATCAAAAAATTTAAACTCATCTGAAAATTTAGCCATTAAGACTTGGTCCTAATGAAAGCATGTTTTGTACAATAAAAATGGATGTGGATACAATAGACAGGGCTAATTGCTGAATAGAAAAATTGATAATGAAATGAAGTTGGCTTAATGGCATTAGATTCACTTTGTTATATTAAAGAAAGTACACTAGTATAATTTTCACTAACGTGTTTGTATTAATAAGCATGGAATTAAAAATAAGAGCTTAAGTAAGGGTGGCTGGTGGTGTTAAGTGTCGTAGACTGTTCATTGTAGGTAAAAAGCTGAATAAAAGAAGAGCTTGTCATTGGGTCTTGATATGGTTTCTGGGTATTGATATTGTTACTGATTAGAAGATTTATCAAGGAAAGACAGCTAAACTAGATTACAGTGGTTTGAGAAACAAATGGGATGTACAAAAGAAATAATGAAATTATGGAAGTTAAAACTCATCCAATAAACAAGAAAGGACAATCACAAGATTTTGATTTAAGGAACTATGTGATTTAAAGTGCTGCTTAGAGAACTTTGGCACCAGCATTCACAGTGGATTGCTATAGGGTAAAAATGGCAATATGGAGACGGAATGACAGGGAATCATTGTACAGTAGAAAATCCTAGTTGTTCTGTCATAGGCAACTGAGAGACCAAGTGAGGGATTTCAGGCCAGTGGCAAATAGAGAAATCAAGGAAAGGAATTGGCTTATAGAACATGATGGTAACTTTTGAATGCAGTTTTTTTTTTTATTTCTTTTAAGAAAGAGGGACAGAGAGAATCAATTTTATTAGTTTTTCATATGATTTTTGTTGCTTGGACACTTCGTTGTATATGTGGTGCTGGGGTTTGAACTTGGGTCCTCGTGCATGCCAGGCAAGTGCCAAAACCGAATGCAACTTTTTTTTTTTTTTTGAGAGGGACAGAGAAAGAGAGAAATAATTTTTTATTTAGTTTTTCATGTGGCTTTTGTTGCTCCAGGACTTTGTTGTGTATGTGGTGCTGGGATTTGAACTCGAGTACTCTGTGCATGCCGGGCAAGCGCTATAACCGCCAAGTCACCACTCCAGCCCTTGAATGCAGTTTTGACTGAACATTTCTATGGAAATGAATAGCAGTCAGTCAGAAACTAGATTTGCTGAGAATTCTAATACTTGGTGTTAGAGAGTCAGTATGGACTTTACATAGAGTAAGTGATCATAAAAATAGGGTTTAAAGAAGTAAAAGAAGTCTTTTAACGGGCTATGTGAGAGCTTCAGGTAGGTCAGAAATTATATACAGAACTTTGTGAATATTATGTTTTTATGTTTTTATTTTGGAATAGTGAGTTTTGTGTGATTCCCAAGGATTTATGTCTCAAAGGGTAAAAATCATTGCTAGAGGAGTGAAGAGGGAAACTAATCACCGAGGCAAGACTAATACCAAGATCAGAGAACCAAGATAAGATAAAGGATTGAAAGTTACAGAAAATGACAGTAGAGGGAAAGATGGAAGTATTAAACCAGACATAAAAAACCTACAAAGGTATACATGTTTTATTTTTATGATCCCAGAAATACTGTGTATTTCTTAGATCCTGTATGATTAGTATATTAGTTGGTTATCATCATGAATTAAGAATTGTGTTCTGTGGACTTGGTCAGTAGCCAAAAAAACAAAGCAAAACAAAACAAATAACCCCAAAACATAACACATTTAGAATGATTTTAATTAAGAAGGCTAAAATAATGTTTTGGTACATAAAAAGCATAAAGTATGTTTTATCCAGAGTTAAAATGTTATATATTGGGGGCTGGAGAGGTGGCTCAGCAATTACTACACTTGCCCGGCATGTGCAAGTACACGGGTTCAAACTCCAGCACCCACATATACAACTAAGTGTCAGAGCAATGTAAGCCATGTGGAAAAACTCAATAAAAATGGATTCTCTCTCTCTCTCTCTCTCCTTCTCTCCTTCTCTTTAAAGAAATGTTATATGTTATCAAAACATTTCAGCTCTTTGGGACTGAAGTGGTGCTTGCCTGGCATGTCCAAGGACGTGGGTTCGAACCCCAGCACCACGTCCACAACAAAGTGTCTGAACAACAAAAGTCACATGAAAAACTAAATAAAAATTGATTCCTCTCCCCCCGCCTCTCTCTCACTGTCCCTCTCTTTAAAAAATAAAAAAGTTTCAGCTCTTTGAAATTTTACTGATATAAATTTGTTCCCGATATTACTGTAGTTTTTCTACTTGGTTGAAATAATTGGTTTATATCCGATCAGGGATTCTGTTCTATTCTTCTTTGGGCCATTCGAGATTGATGTTTTCTTGGGGAGCTCCTATTAACAGTATGTTGGCAGGCAAGCCTGAAATACAGTATCAGAGCTTTAAGTGAAGAAAAACAATTCTGGAAGTGTTTGTAAAATAATTATCTCATTAAACAAATTATGGCAGTATTTGGATGTGGTCATTCCAAAGAGTGCATTTTCCCCATTTGGTAAGGTAAGTATTAGTTAATGTGGTATACTTGTTGCTTAAAGTATTTTAATCAAAATACTCCTGCGTCAGAATTACTAGGCAAAGTAATATGTAGTTCATGCAATTAAAAAATCCCCATTTGGGCTGGAGCGGTGGCTCAGTTACGGCGCTTGCCCAGCATGCGTGAGTATGGGAGTTCAAAATCCCAGCACCATATACGCAACAAGGTCTTGGAGCAATGAAGGCCACTTCGAAAAACTAAATAAAAATTGGTTCTCGCTTTCTCTCTCTCACTGGCCCTCTCTTTTTTTTTTTTTTTTTTTAAGTATAAGCACATCACTTTTTATTTTCATTTAGTCAACTATGTTGTAGGTTAAGTTATTTAGACAAGATGCATGATACACATTTTACACTTTTTACAAATTTCAGAACATAACAGTAAAAATTTTCTCTATTTTCCTTGTTAAATTCACATGTTTTTATCTAAAATACAATATTTATAGAACAAACAGATCCTGCAGCAAAAACATTATTAGGAAAGTTGTTTTTTTTTAATGACTGTAATAGGGCCAATATTCCTCATTAAGTACCTACAGGGAGGGATTTGGTTCAAGAACTCTTATGATTCTTGCATACAACCAAGAATGTGATATTAATAAGGAAGTATTATATACAAATTTAGCTAGACATTCAAGGTAAAAGGACTGCCTTCTGACTTAAATCTAAATAAAAATGTAAATCTTGAAATATATTTAAAAATACCTTCCCATTCACTCTGAATACATTTCTTTTTTACAAAGCAAATTCCAGGAATTACAATGTTCTGTGTTTCCACAGATCTTCCTGTTGAAGCAGCCATCAATCATCTTCTTTTTCAATATAGGTCTTTGCATTAACCGGTGCCATTTGCCTGGCCAAGTACCTGTCTCTAGCTGACATTACAGTTTCTTCATTGTTCCGCTTTGCAAACTTGCTCACTACCTCAGGTGGTTTATCTTGATCTTTGCCTTGCTCTTGCTTTTCCTCTGGGAATCTGTGTTTTGCTCCCAGGGATGTTTCAGAACTAGATGGTTGGTCTTGGTTTCTTTCTTTGTCCTTTTCCATGTTTCTTATTTTGCTAGATCTTTCCTGATCAAGAAACTCATCTTTTGCCTTAGAATTTGGGCTGCCTTCCTTTTTGTCTCTATTTCTTTCTGAAGACTGTATGCTTGTTTCTTGTTTTTCTCTGTCTCTGTATTTACTGTTATTTTCATATCTTTCCTTACTTAGTTTCATGTGTTCCTTCTTTGCTTTGCTTTTCTCTTCCTTCTCTCCTCCTTTCTCAGCATATTGGTCACGATGATTTTGTTGTCTATCTCTTTCTTGTTCTCTAGAGGAGTATCTCTCCCTATCTTTGTCCCTTTTCCATTCTCTGTCATTTCTTTCTCTCTGATCTCTTCCCCTTGATTTTTCTTCTTGTTCATGCCTCCTCCAATGGGAATCTCTATGACTTGCCTCTGTTCCTATGAGAATCCTTCTCTTTTTGGTGGTCACGGTTAGAATGATAATTCTCCTGCCCTCTGGATTGCCTTTCTTGGTGTGGATCTTCCCTTTTCTCATGTCCTCTTGGCTTGAAACTTTTGGTGTGGTATCTGGCACCATGTCCCTTTTCTTCACTAGATGAACGTGAATGGGATCGATTCCTGTGATGCTTGGAGTAATTCTTAGAGGTCTCTGTGACTTTTTGTCTTCTGCAGCTCATTTTGTTTTCTTCCATTTCATCATCCTTGCTGCTTTTAGTATCAAAGTCACTGTCTGAATCTGGGTTTTCCTCCTCCTTCACACCAGTTTGGATAACGCACTTCTCCTGAAGTACTCTGTTTTCAGAATTTACTTCATCAGAATAACCTCTTGATTTCGCTTCCTTTATCCCAGACCTAGCTTCACGAAAGCTGCGTTTAGGTACTTCCTCTTCTCTGACTGCTTGATTTAATAGGTGCCTATAAAATCCACTGTGATCTTTCTGCTTGGTTACATCCAAACGTGCTTCAAGTGCAGCAGCCCTCTTCTCTCTTTCTTCCTCTTCAGCTCTCTCCTGCAATTTTTTTATACGCAGATGTCACGAATGCCTCTTTGTCATCAAATTCTCCCTTTTCCATTTCTCCTTCTCTCTGTATTTTCTTTTCCATTCTTTTTTCCTGTTCCTTTTTTCGGATCTCAACTGCTTTTAGTAAGTTGTGAATATACTTGGGCTTTCGATCTTTTCCCAAAAGCAATTTGGGATTATTTTCCTCCTTTTTTTTCTGCATTTCATCATATATACTGTCATATTCATACACAGTAGAATCTTCTGCAAGGGCCTTTTGAATTTCCAGTTTTGTCTGTTTCATGGCTTGCTTCTTAGCAGCTTCTCTCTGAAGGCTTTCACTCACGGAGGTTTGTGTATATGGTACTGGGGTTTGAAACTGGATCCTCAAGCTTGCCAGGCAAGTGCTCCAACCACTGAGTCACTGTTCCAGGTCTCTCTCTCATCATCATCATCAGAATCATTCCTAAACACTGATGGTTTTTGCAAAACAGGGTGCATCTGCTGTGTCTTCTTTGGCAAAATAAGCCCATACTGCCTGCCAGGAATCACTATCTTGCTCCCATCTCCGCTGAACGTGGCCAACGCCGAGGACGTCATCACGTCTGGCCCTCTCTTAAAAAAAAAAAAAAAGTCCCCATTTGGACCTCTTTTTAGTAACTGGGGCAATAGAGTACCAGGTGTTTTAATTAAGGATTTAATATTTTTTGAGACAGAATTTCACTATGTTGCTCATGGTAGTCTTGAACTTTGGGGACTCAAGTGATCCTCCTGCCTTAGCAGCCTCCCAAGTAGCTGGGACTGCAAACATGTACTATTGTGTCCAGGTGTTAATCATTTTTAATAGTTCTAATTTAACATCCATTTTGTTCCTCATGTGTTAAAGAGTTTAAAAAGTTTCTTCAGTTGTGCCGTTTCAGTAGATTATTCGCTGACTCTTGAATTTTTGTTGCCACTTTCTCTTTAATTGCATGAGTTAAGTGTGAAGTGACACACAAGTTATTTTAGAAAGAGTGTGTGTGTGTATGTGCTAGGGATTGAAACAAGGGGCACTTTACAACTCGGCTATGTTCCTCAGCCCTTTCTGTTTTTTATTTTGAGACAGAGTCACTCTGTTACCGAGGCTGTCATCAAATTTGGGATCCTCCTGCCTTAGCCTCTCAGGCTGCTGGGATCACAGGTGTATGCTACTACGCCTATCTAAAAAGCTTTTTATAATGAGAATTTAAATATCTTCTTTTCTGATCTGCAAAAGCTTTTGTATGGGAACTGATTTGGAAAAAATTTAAGTGGCTGCATTGCTATTCACATTATAGAGTAGGAAAGAAAACAGGAATGTTTTGTCCTTTGTGATTGATTGCTTTGTGAAGCATCTGCTTTTTTTTGGTTTCTAATAATCATTTCCATGCATATCTTAATGAAATCTACATTTATAAGGCATACAGAGTTTTGTTGTTTTGGAATTTAAGGTGATTCACCTTATTGTGGGTGCTGTTTTTATTTTCATTAGAGTAAAATAGAATTTTCACTAAAAGTGTTATATAGTCTGTAGCAGTATTCTCCAATAACAATATGTGAGCCACATCTACAATTTAAAATTTTCTAGTAGCCACATTAAAGGGAGTAAAAACAAGTAAAATTAATATTTTATTCAATATATTTAAAATATTTTACCATACAGTCGGTATAAAAATCATTGAATAGTTTTATCTCATTCTTTGTTGCTGTTGTTGTTGTACTGGGGATTGAACCCAGGACCTTCTGCACACTAAGCAGGCACTCTACTACCAAGCTACATCCATAGCCCTTATTTCACATTAAGTCTTTGAAATCCAGTTTGTATTTTATACTTTCAATTTCTTTCAGTTTTGATTAGACATATTTCAGGTGTTCAGTAACCATATGTGTCCAGTGACTTCCTTATTATACAGTTCAGGTCAAAACAAATTCTTAGTATTTGGATGGATATAGAGATAAATGAAGATATTTATTCTAAATGAATTAGATTTGATAAATAGAAAAACTAGTTACCAAAACCCAAAAGTATGGTCATCTTTAAAGATAACAGACTGAGCTTTTTTACTCATTGCAAAGTGGAGGAAATAGCAGGGAATATTGAGTAGCTAGAACTTGAACTGTTTAGTTGTCCTTAATACCCGAATTATATAATTGCATTATTTTAACTGTATACACATGTTCATGCTTCCATGAAATTTCAGTATGTGTTTATAACCTTTAGCATAAATGCAGTTCGAACTACAACGAAGATTTTGTGCTACAGCTAGAGAAGGAATTGGTCCAAGCCCGGCTGAGTGAAGCTGAGTCTCAGTGTGCACTAAAGGAGATGCAGGATAAAGTCCTGGATATAGAAAAGGTAAGAAATTACACAGATGATGTCCACTCCTAAATTAGAGGGGAAATAAGTATTTATTATTCTTCGAATAATTAAATTGGACTTGGTATTTTTATACATTAGAAACCTTACATATTAGTTAACTAAGAGTAAGAAGAAAGATTTTAAAGATTCCCAACTACTCTTCGTTGCTACCTACTAATCCAGACCCTATAATTAAGGATGAAAATGGAAATTAGATCTCCAACCAGACAACCAGAATAATGTTTGTTTTTTGTTTTTTTGAGAGGGAGAGCGAGAGAGAGAGAGAATCAATTTTATTTTTTTTTTTCATCTGGCCTTTGTTTCTCCAACACTTAGTTCTGTATGTGGTTCCAGGGTTTGAACTCAGGTCCTTGTGCATGCCAGGCAAGCACTCCAACCACTGAGCCACCAATCCAGCCACCATAATAATGTTCATAGAAAAAAATATTTAAGTGTTGAAGAGAAACCTAGGAAACAGAAATGAAATATTGTAATATTTATATATGGCAGAAATAGAGTAGGACTAGTACATAGACATTCCAGGGAAAAATTCATCTGAGTGTAATATTTAGAACTGGCCAAGCTAGAACTAGTCATGTCTGTGGGGAGCTGGATTGTCCCCGGGAGCCGATCAGGAGTAGGATGAGTGCCAAGGGCTGGAAACTGGGCCCCTTCCCTCCCAGCCAGGGAAACGAGTCAACCACATGCAGCTGATGGCAGCCCAGAATCCGTTTATTATTAAGGCACACAGGTTTTTATATAGGGAGGAGGGGAGACAGCCAAAGAATCAATAATCCTTCTAAGGGAGTTGCCAGGGGTTATGCAGACAAACAACTAGGTAACAGCACATTCCAACCCACTCTAATCTTCATTTTGCATAACAATTAGGAAGCTTAACAAAGCAGGACCTAGCAGCTCTTCCAGAAGGAACTTATGGAAATAGTAACAAGATCGCTCTAGGGCAGCTGTTGAAATGGGGGTGAAGGCTACACCCCAACAATGTCAGGATATTTGGAAATTCCCCTTAGCCTGAGTCGCACTTGTTTATAGATACTTCTCCAGGATATTAAAAATGTCAAGGCCTACTAGATAAGTAGAGTAAATTGAAAAAGTCATAGGTTTTTTATAACCCTCACATTTGAGCATCTGTGCTCCAGATCACAAACACGGAATGTTTTTCTTCTCAGCTATAAAGTTGTGGATGGCTTGGGCTCTACATGGAGGTTTTGTTCTTTTTTGCCAGTAAGTACTGTTGAATCAAGAAGGCTTATAGATAATTGGTACAACAGCCTCAGTTGTTCTTAACTATTTCTTAATGAAATAGAACAGGTGTGACTTGAGTCAATAGTGGATTAATTTTGCTAGAAATCTGCTTGCTGTTTATATATTATCTGAAAATGTATTCTCTGCTTTGTTGTGAAAAAAAGCAATTTTGAAAGAAATATATAACAGAATATTCGATTTCTAATCTAGGAGTATTGTGGACTCCTGTTTAGATACGAATCTAAGTCTTGGGCTGGCGCTGTGGCTCAGCGGTTCCAGTACTTGCCTGACATGTGCAAGGCCTCTGGTTTGAACCCCAGCACCATATGCGTAACAAAGTGTTAGAGCAATGGAAGCCACATGAAAAACTAAATAAAAATTTGATTCTGTTTTTCTACCTCTCTCATTATCCCTCTCTCTTAAAAAAAAAAAAAAATCTAAGTCTTAGAGTTGGAAAAAAGTGAATATTTGGTAGAAAGATGTATACTTGGGTCCAGTTTAAAAAAAAAAAAGAATTTCTATGCTGAGTGAAGTTAGCCAAACCCAGAAAGTCAAGGGCCGAATGGTTTCCCTCATTTATGGAGGCCAGACCTAAACCCAGGCTTGGGAGTAAGGTAGACAAACTTATGTGTTAGATCCATAGAACAAAAATGCAAAATGTTAATATTTATGAGATACAGTTGCAAGATACTGCATAAGATGTTTGAACAAACTATGCTGCATAACTGTACAAAAATGAAAATGTTTAATCCTATTGTCAAATATTTTGAAGAATAACAAGGGATGATAGGAAGGGAGAAGGGGAAATGTTGGAACTGAGATAAAGCAAGGTACATTCCAAGCAGTTATCACTGTATATATTATAGCCATATAGTCTGTATATATTATAGCCATATATATATAAAATGTTCTTCGTTGGTATAAGAATTATGTCACTATATTTGGTTTTTTTTGGAACAATTAGAACCCAGAAGAAAGGCAAGGGATCAGGGGAAGGGAGGAGGGAGGTAGAAAGGTGTGGGGGGGATATTGCTGAATTGTGTGCATCTAGGAATATGCGACAACTAATCCCATCATTATGTGGAACTATAATGCACTAATAAGAAAAATGAGGGGGAAAAATGGAGTTCTAGCCAGGGGCAATGGTACGTGCCTGTAGTCCCAGCTATCTGGGAAGCTGAAGCAGGAGAATTGCTTGAGCTTAGGAGCTCAAGGCCAGTTGAGAAACATAGTAAGACCCTGTCTGGAATAAGAAAAAAAAAAAAAAAAAGATTTTTTAAGTGATTGTTTGATATTCATGTTGTAGAGTAGAAAGGAAGTTGGAAGTTTGCACTATAATTAACTTCTTTTTGCAACATTCTCTTTTCTCTGCTTCCCGTAATCTTTTTGATGCATAGTAGTTTTCTGATTTTCAGTTGAGAAAATGTTTAAAATTCATCATAATAACGTGTGTAATTTGTGAGAACTACTTTGTTCCATGATCCCTGTGGACTGAAATCTTTGTGTCCACCACAAGATATTTTTGAGATAGAAAATGTCATGTGATCAGTCCTTGAAATTTCAATAGTACCTTAGTTTCCTTAGGGCTATTTTTGGATTTCCTGTTAACTTTCCAGAGCAGTTTAATACTGGGCTACTTGGGTAGGTGTTTTAATATGGTAAGAAATTGATCTTAATCTTACAGTTATCAAATAAGCATATTTAGATCATCTTGGTATTAATTTTTTTACTATTGATATAAGTAGTGACTGATACCCAGAAATTTGACACTCTTCTTCAAGATGATATGCTGATAAAATAAAACAAACACAGATTTTGGTTTATTCTTTTTTTATTTAGAAATTTAATTATTGTACAATCAAAAATGCATCCAAAGTAACAATATGATATGTATATATTCTTAAATTAGATTTACCTCCTAGATCCCACCTTATTCTCCCACCCTTATCCCTTTCCACCTGCCCCCTCCCCCTCCTTCCTGAATACATCTCTATGAATGCCCTAGGTTATGTGTTACAACGCCTTTGCTGGGTCTAATACATGAGAGTTGATCACCTTTCGCACAGGCCTGGTTCTGGCTCCAGCTTCCACGAATGAGTGTAGACATTTGACCCTTGTTGGTCTATTATTTAAATCTTTATGATGTAAATGATGTTCATGCATTTTTTGGAGTTATAATCAGAGATTAGTATGTTTATTTCCATGTTGAGAAATGTTTTTAATTCTGTTAATCCCTAATTCTGATTAGAATTTTATTAGCAAACCACAGTTAAATTTTCTGTGTCCTTAAAATCGATTACGGTTACCTACATACATTGCTGGTGGGACTGTAACAGTATAGCCGCTTCAGAAAAAATTTGACAGTTTTCAAAGATACATGTTAAATAGAGTAATTCTACTCCTAAATATATGGTTAAGAATATTGAAAAAATGGGCTAAAGCGGTGGCTCGGCGGTTATGGTGCTTGCCTGGCATGCACGAGTACACGGGTTCAAACCCCAGCTCCCAAGTACACAACAAAGTGTCAGAGGAATGAAAACCATGTGAAAAACTCAATAAAATTTGATTTTCTCTCTCTCTTTCTCTTTCTCTTACTGTCCTCTCTTTAAAAAAAATTTAAAAAGAAGATTGAAAAAACAAACTTTTACACAAATGTTCATATTAGCACTGTTGTGCAAAAAAAAACCCCAGATTTCCCTTCACTAATGAATGAATAAAAATGGGATGTCTGTACAATGAAATATTACATAGCAATAAAATGAAATGAACCTTGAAAGCATTGTGCTGCGTGACATAAACTACTCACAAAACAACACTCACACTGTATGATTCCATTTATATGAAATGTCAAAAATAGCAAAGCCATAGATACAGGAAGTGTAGTAGTGGTTTCCAGGAACCTGGGGGAATAAGAAATGAATAATGACTGCTAATGGATATAGGGTTTCTTTATTGAGTGTAAAAAATTCTGAAATTAGATCATGGTGGTGGTTAAATAACTCTGTGAGTGCTTTGAAAATCATTTATATACTTTGAAAGGGTGAGTTTTATGGGATGTGAAGTATATTTTAATAAAACTGAATAAAATTAAGTACAATTACATATCGTACAGAGTAGCTCAATGTTTTATAGTATTTCTTGAATCAAAAATCCTAAGTTAAATTTTCTCTCAATTTAGAGGAACAATTCTTTTCCTGATGAGAATAATGTCACCAGACTTCAGGAGGAACTCATTGCTGTGAAGCTGAGAGAAGCCGAAGCCGTTATGGGTTTGAAAGAACTTAGACAGCAAGTCAAGGATTTGGAAGAACACTGGCAGGTATATAAACATATGTGCTTTTTAAAAACAGAGTAAAACCCAAATATCCAGTTTGTGCAAGATTGAAGTAGCTGATGACCAACCATAGGAGATGAGTTTAAAATGAGAAAATCCTTGCTTAATGTCAAAATTAAGAGCATTTATGATTTCAAGACACATTTAAGCTGTTTCTCCCTTCTTAATTCTTATGATGAAATAAAAGGTAAAGTAGAAATCAAGTCATATTTTTGTGGTTGCACCATTGTATGTCACATAACAGTTTCTAAAGAAGTCTAAGAAAATGCTCCTTTTTTCTAATAGTGATATTATTGATCAGTGTGAAACATCAGAAGGGTAACAGCAATATAAATTTGTCTATAAATTTGTAACTTCCTTTGAAAATTATTATCTTTCTAAATAAATGAAATTTATCTAATTGCTCGCAAATTTATCCACATATGAGGGAAATTATTGACAAGGAACAAAATGCAATGATGTGTGGACAGAAGAGAGCAAGGGAATTAAAAAAAAATACACATAATTTCAGAACTGGTTTGATTTGGAGTTAAGCAGGGATAGCTGTCAAAAACTGAAATTAGCCTTTGACATTGCCATGTTTTTTTTTTAACGTATTACGTAAAAAAGTATGAGGCTGCAATAAACTGAAAATCACAAAACAAAAATTAAAAACTGGTCCCTGACCAGTGAGAAATACTGCCCTTGACTTCTAATATTGCTTCCTTAATGAAGGACCCCAATTTTTTCTCTTCTTGAGGTTTCATTGGGGATCATGTTAAAATCTCTATTTAAAAATGTAGGTAGGGGCTGGAGCAGTGTCTCAGCGGTTTCAGTGCTTGCCTGGCAAGCAGGAGGACCCAGGTTCAAACCCCAGCACCACGTACACAACTGAGTGTTGGAGCAACCAAGGCCATGTGAAAAACTGAATGGGATTGTTTCTCTCTCTCTCTCTCTTTCACTGTCCCTCTCTCTTAAAAAAAAAATGTAGGTAATAATTGTCCTCTTTACCAGAATTTCCCCTCAGTGTGTATAAAGAAAAAATTGGATTTCTTTTCCTGAGTTTTATATCTCAGGCCTGCTGCTTATTGATTGTGTGACTTTACCAAAGTTATGAAATCACAGTGTCCATTTTCTTGCCTGTAAAATGAAGATAATAGTACCTAACTTTTAAGATTTTCTGGGGATTAAATAAATAATGAAATAATATGTGGAACATGCTTAATATAGTACCAGCCCTGAATTACATGTTTTGAAGTTAGCTCTTATTTTGATACTGAGAGTATTTGTTGCAATATTCATTTTGTGCTTTAGCGACACTTAGCTCGAACTACTGGGAGATGGAAAGACCCACCTAAGAAAAATGCTGTGAATGAGTTGCAGGATGAATTGATGACCATTCGACTTAGAGAAGCTGAAACACAGGCAGAAATAAGAGAAATAAAACAAAGGATGATGGAAATGGAAACACAGGTATGATGGGAAAGCCTAATAGGTTGAAAGTATCATTAACAGATCAAATTGTGTCGTATCTAGAATAAAGGTAAAAGGTGAGGTATGGATCTGTCCAGGCTGCAGTTTTCTAGTCTAAATGAAGAGGACTAAAATTGTTTTTGTTGATTTCAGAGATTTAATCTCTACTTTGACTCATCAACAAAGTTTAAGCAAAGTAGACCCCATTTGATTATTGGACCTTGCTGCACAGCTTAGGCTGGAACATGTATATACAGCAAAATTTCTCAACCTCAGCACTTAATATTTTGGGCTAGAAAATTCTTTGTTTTATGGTGCTGTCTTGTGCACTGTAGGATGTTCAGCAGCATACCTGGCCTCTACCCACCACATGCCAGTAATGTCTTTCCCACCTCAGGTTGTGATGACCAAAACTGTTTGCATGCATTTGCAACTGTCCCCTGGGCTGAGGGTGTTGGGAGACATGGGATGGGGGGCAAAATTACCCCTAATTGAGAACCACAAATATAAAATATTATGTGAATGATGCATCAAGTTATGTAATGAAATTGTTTTTCCTATAGTTTCATGTTACTCTAATAAATCCTATCTTACAAATATTGGACTTAAGATCTGCAAGTACCTTTTTATAAAACCCATTTGTATTGTAAAAGCAAATTTGTTTTATGAAACATATTCTGTATGTAGTTATCCCTTGGTATCCATGGGATAGCTTATAGAATCCCTTGCAGATATCAGATCTACAGGTGCCCAAATCCCTTTTATTAAATGGTATAATATTTGCATATAATCAGTTGTATATTCTCCCATATGCTTTAAATCATTTCCAGAATACTTAATTGCTTAATACAATGCAAATATATGTAAGTAATTGTTATTCTATATTGTTTAGGGAGTAGTGGCAAGGAAAAAGTCTGTGTGATCAGTTAGAGATGCAGTGTGTTTTTTATTTTTTTATTTTTGATCCTTTGTTGGTTGAATCCATTTTGTGAAATGTATGGATCCAGAGGGCTGACTATACTCTGTGAATGCTATTTGGTTTTCAAAGTATTTATTCAGTCAGTAGGGGGCATAGTTAACTCATGTAATTCTGTATTCCATTGTACAAAATGATCTTCTCATCTCAAAATGAATGTGTAATCTCTTTAGACTACACATATCTTGTTTTACATTTTTAAAAATTATTTCTTATATTTTCAGTATAATTTAAAATAACACTGAATAGTTACTGTAGGATTATGAAGAGTAAAATATCTAGGTTTTATAGTTTTTGCTATCATGATTTATCTTAGTATAGATAATAAATATGTAAACACAGGGGTTGGGGATTTAACTCAGTGGCAGAGCACTTGCCTAGCATGCACAAGGCCCCAAGTTCGGTCCTCAGCCCTGAAAAAAAAAATATGTAAACACAACTTTTAAGCCAGTGTTAAGGATTTTTCTTACAGTAGGTAGGGGTGAATGAATCATGTTCAACAAACATGGTTTTGAGAACTTTTTAACAGGCATACACAAATGACTATATTTAATATGAGTCAGAAATCTTGTAAATAGAGAGTTACAAATTGCTCTAGGAAATAAGAGGAGAGAATTAATTCCAACTACGTGTTTTGGGGAAAGGCTTTTTAAGGAATTTGTGTTTTGAACTGTGCCAGACAAATACATATGATTTTGGATAGATTTTGCTGAAAAGGAGATTGTGAAAGGCACTCATTTCTGAATGCCAGTGCTTGGATTGGTCATAATCCGTATAGGTTTTTTTCCTTGAAAAATAAGAAAAATAAATAAAAAATGTGGTGTAATAGTTATGGTACAGAGTCATCTAGAGAATATTATGCCACACACCCATGTATCCAGATTGAGATTTGTCCATGTTGTTATCTGTAACTCTAGTTCCTTCATTTTAAGAACTTTCACTCTCTAGTGCGTATGTCATTTTATTGAGCCACTGTCCTCTTGCTTTATACAAATTTTTGCTGTTGCAGATAGTACTATTCTGCACATTCCTGGATGTGTTTCCTTGTGTATATCTCCAAGAGTTTCTTAATTACAGGAGTTCTGATCTTTTAAATATGCCATGAATGCTTTTGTCAGTCTGAGGCCTATGGGCCTCTTCCCTTCACAAAACAGTGTTTTCAAATGTATAAAATGAAATAAACCATTTGTACTGAGGTATATTTATCAAAATACTAAAAACCAATGTGTAACAGGACTCAAACACAGACAACACACAACATATTCCTCTTGCTGAATTCAGGGTTTTGGTTTTTTTTGGGGGTGGGTACTTATATTCACAAGTTGAATTACAATTTTTCCCATTCTTTTACATTTTCAACCTGTTTATACCTCTGATAAACAGCATGTAGATATCTTTCAAAATTGAATCTGAAAAATGGTTATTTAACTCTGAACATATCAAACTACTAAGCTGTATGTTTGCTTAAAGTAGGTGAATTTTATATGTGATCCATATCTCAATAAAGCTATTTAAAAATTCAGTCTTCCAGTTTCTTTAAGCTATCATGCTTAGTCCATATTTGGGTTGCTATCTGGCAATTTGCTAATTATTTTCTGTTTATTCCATCTGTTCTTAATTTTTTCTTCTTTTTCTACCATTTCTTGGATTTATTATGCATTTATTCTGGTTTCATTTTATCTTCATAGTTGACTTATAGTTACACTCCTTTTAAGAAAATTTTTAGGGCTGGAGCAGTGGCTCAGCTGTAGAGCACTTGCCTGGCATGTGTGAGGACCCAGGTTAACATTCCAGCAGCACATTCACAACTAAGTGCCGAAAACCAAAAAAAAAAAAAAAAAGATGAAAAACTAAATAAAATTGATTCTCCCCCCCCCTTTCTCCCTCTCTGTATTAAAAAAAAAGAAAAACTTTAGTGATCTAGGTTTTATAGTACACATTTTTAATGCAGGCTTACCTTCAGATAGTGTTATAAGTCATAAATAATAAATTGTTTCATGTGTAATAATATCCTTACAATCATTCATTCTTAATTCTTCCTCCTTTGTACTGTTGACATACATTTTTATAATGTATAATAATTTTGCTTTTAGTTTTCTTTCATAGATTTTAATTTTTTTAAATGAAATTTGTTTTCCCTTCAGTTATTCCATTTCAACATTCTTTATTTCTTTGTGTAGATCCCTATATTCATTCAACTTGGAAAGCTTTCTTTGACATTTCTTATATTGCTAGTTTGCTGGCAAGGAATTCTCTTAGGTTTGGGGTTTTTTAATTTAGATTTTAAAACATATTTGTAGAGTATTGAATTCTGGATTGACAGGTCTTTTTCTTTCATTCTGGCTGTCTCTCCCCCTGGAGATAGCCTGCATTCTCCCTTGTATTTATATCTGCTTTCTTAAATCTCTTTGTGTCTCAATGTCAGGGAGAAAGAAAACAATTTTTGTCTTTTATTTTTAACATATCTAGGTATACCTAGATATGTTTTTTTATTTTTCCACCTCTGAGTTTTCTAGGCTCTGTTGATTATGTCTGCCATGAATTTTGGAAAATTCCTGATTATTATGTTTTAGATATTATGTCATTATGGCTTTCTTCTGCCTGTATCTCTTCTGGTTCCAGTGATATACACATTGAGTTGTTTTTTATTGTCCAATAACTTCTTTTTCCATTCTGTGGTACCAGGGATCAAACCCAGTTTATGCATGTTAGGCAAGTGCTATGTCAAGTCCCCTGCCTTCATGTTGTCCAGCAATTCTTGGATGTTCTGTTCTTTCCCCTTCTATTATTTTTATCTCTTTGTGTTTTCAGCTTCTGTTGACGGAAATGTTTCTATTGACATATTATTAGGTTCACTGATTTTTTTTCCTCCACTTTGATGAGTTGTTTAATGAAGCCATTGAAGACATTCTTTATATCTGTCATGGTTTTTCATTTCTGGTTTTTCTATTTATTTCTTAAGAGTTCTCATTCTTCATATATTACCTAGGTGATCTTACGTATTTTTTACCTTTCTCTTAGATCCTTTGACATTAATCATAGTTACTTTAAATTCCCTGTCATAGATAATTTCAATCTCTGTGGCATATATGAGGCCAGATCTGTTGATTGCTTTGCAAATTTTTGATGAAATCTGGATATTTTATATGGGACAATAGTCTAAGGTAAAAAAAATTTTTACACCTAGAAATGGATATACTTTTCTCCTGCCAGGCCTTTCATGTGGGAGATTTGAGTTAATATAGTTAGGAGATGGGCTGAGTTTGAGGTTTGTTGTTTCTGTGGTTATCCACAGTATACCACAGACTTCAGAATCCTTTAGCAATGCCTTATTTTAGAGTGGAGGCTGGTTTGCCCGAGGATTTTGCTCAGTGTCTTTAGGTCTTCCCTGTACACAGAAATAGGTGTGTCTCCAGGAGTATTCCTCTGGTGCTTGTTATAGGGAGTTGGAACAGCAGGGGTGTTTCCTGTGATTCTCATAAAGCCCTAGACTTAGTCTGCATTGTTTTTGTATCTAGGATATTTGGCCTTTTAATATTTCTGCCAATCCCAGTGTGTAGTCCTAGACCCAGTACATCATTTCTCTGTCTACCTACTTCATATCCTCATTGCCTCTTTCATAAATATTTTTAAGTTGTATGTAAACATTCTCATAGTTTACAGACTTTTTTTGTATAAATGATATATTGAATTATAATAGGAGCTTCTAATATGGTCCACATATATTCCTATGGAGGATCAAATTTTTACAGCAGTTTTATATCCTATTTTTTCAGTGTTTATTAAATAAAATTGACTTGTTAAGTGATAACATTTTTATCTCGTTGTATAAAATGGATAGGTAAAATTTTTAAATTTCTGCCCTTTTATCTATAGTATGCATAATTATATTTCTGCTCATTAGAATCAGATCAATAGTAATCATCTTCGAAGAGCAGAACAAGAGGTGATCAGTCTACAGGAGAAGGTGCACTATCTTTCTGCACAGAACAAAGGACTGCTTACTCAATTAAGTGAAGCAAAGCGCAAACAAGCAGAGATCGAATGCAAGGTAAATATATCAGATAGTTGATTTATGGTTTTGTCAGTGTAATAATGTTTTTTATAAGTTGTTTAATCGTGATTAGTTTCTTTCTTTAAAAAAAAAAAAACCTGCTAAGCCAGGTGAGGTGGTATACACCTATAATCCCAGCAACTCAGGAGGCTGAGGCAGGAGGATTACATGTTAAAAGCCAGCCTCAGAAACATAACAAAGCCCTAAGCAACTTAGCGAGACCCTCCCTCAAAAAAATTTAAAAAAAGGACTGGGGATGTTGCTCAGTGATTAAGTGCCTATGGATTCAGTCCCTGATAGCTAAAAGGAAAAGGGAGAAGCCAAAAAAAGGCATCTATTTCCCACTTTTCCTGAAATTGTTTTGGTGGTTGCTTTCAGATCAGATTAGTTCATCTTGCTTCTTGTTTCTGGAGTGGATTTCAGACAAGAAACATCATTTTCAGCCACATCTTTGGTTAACTTAATTTCCTGCATTGACATTTACTAGTTAGTGTCTCATTTACAGTGTTTCTTTTGACAGGTAGCCCCATAAAATTGAAGCTTTTAATACTCAACCCAAAAAATAGATAATTTAAAGAGTATAGGGTTCCCTTTCGTTGAATGGTGTCTTTTTAATGGGAAGTCAATATTGACATATGTTTTCTGAATAGAGAGCCTAAGAAATGTATATGTGGGGTTGGGGATTTAGCTCAGTGGCAAAGCACTTGCCCAGCACGCGCAAGGCCCTGAGTTCGGTCCTCAGCCCTGAAAAAAAAAAAAAAAAAAAAAAGAAATGTATATGTGCCAGTAGGTCAGGAAGAAATGGATTATATTTTGCCACCCCCAAAGAAAGAGATGGAGGGAGGAGGAGAGAGAGAGAAGAGAGAGAATCCATTTTATTTAGTTTTTAATGTGGCTTTCGTTGTTCTGACACTTGGTGTTGTACGTGGTGCTGGGGTTCCAGCCTGCATCTTCATACATGCTAGGCAAGCTCTGTAGCACTGAGCCACCATTCCAGCCCCTCCCACCGTTCTTTTAATTAGTTTTTCTCTGTGTGTTTGTGTGTGTGTGTGCACGCATTCAAAGTGTTTGATTGAAAAAATGTCAAAAGAATCTGAAATGAAGGATATTTTTGCCTAAAATAAATTTATAGTCTAGCAGTGATGAGAGAGAGAGAGAGAGAGGGACAGGGAGAGAGAGATTGGGGAGTAAGGTGTAGGAGAAGGAAGGTGTGTGTATGTATGCATGTGCATGCATGTTCACAGTGTGCACATTAGAATGGGTCACTAAAGACAAATTATGAAATTTTGAAATAAACTAGACATCTACCTAGTGGGTATATAAATATTCCAGCCTTACTATTCTATGAAGAGTAAGACTTTGTAAGTAGTACATATAAAGCTGTAATTCCATCAACTTGTTCTGGTGTCATTAAAAACCAAGAGTGAAGCTTGAGTGGTTTATCAGTGTCACTGAAATCCAGAGATGAAATTACATCCTGATAAATATGCATGGCTCTTACAATTTACACTGTGACAGAAATCTGTAGGCAGTACTAAAATTTGTACCAATTTAAATATAATCTCATTTGAAGATTATGCATGGACTAATTTAAAAATAAAATGATTTGAAATGAGGAAATACTAATCTGATTTGTTATGTACTAATCTGATTTTTATGATGCTAAATTGTCTATACTGAGAATTAGATTTAATCTTTTTTCATTCTTGATGTAAATTTTCTTCAACATTTTGTTAACAATACTATGGACTTAAAATTGCTTCTCAAATGTCTTAGCACCTGTTAGTAAAGTAAAATGTTCTTTGGAAATAAACATTTGTGCAAGTTGCTGAGGTTACATAAATAACAGGTACAGATTCCAAATATTATAGAATTTTATTTAATTTTTACTTGTTCATTAATACCTCTACAAAGTATGTTATAGATACTAACTCTGATTATGCCATGTTTAAGCTATATATTAATTTATTCAATCAGATAATACTTTTTGCAGATTTTAACAATTAATAAAATGAATTGTCACCCTAGCACCTAGTACTTTCTGACTGAATGTATATATTTTACCTTGTCATGTTAGAAAAAAATTCAGGAACAAATTAACTTTTTCAAGGAAGCCAGTCCTTGAATTACATAAATCCGACTCATTTTCAGTTGGTTTTATATGATTATGGCTCATGATTTGTTGATACTCATTAATGCTCATTTTCTTTTTCACTTGTGCAAAATTTCAGGAAATTGTAATATTGCTCTTTTCCCTCTACAGTTGAATTTGAATATTCTCACTTAAAATAGTACAAGTCTATGATTCCTAGTATCAAAATCCAAAACACTCTGAAACCCAAAAGTTTCATAAATTTCACACAAATTTATTTGAATGCAAATCCTGATTCAAATTGAATGGCCACTTAAAATTTTTTACCCCACTTGGAGTGGATATTTGTACTTCACTGTTTCATTATAGATGCTGCCTCAGACACTTTTCTAAAATCTGAATAAATCTCAAATCCAAACACACCTGGTTCATTGTTATTATTTTATTTTTTTGCCGCCCTAGAATAAGGAAGAAGTGATGGCTGTGAGACTCCGGGAAGCAGACAGCATAGCTGCTGTGGCAGAACTACAGCAGCACATTGCTGAGCTTGAAATCCAGGTACCTTATGAAAATAACAGATTAATCTACGTGTAATGTCATAGTCCCCCTTCCCTGTGTTCCTGATCAGTGACTGACTTACATCTTCATCCTCCTGACTGCAATTCTAGTTTTTATTTAATTCTTTAAGGTTTCTTTTTTTTATTTATTATTTATTAGATGATATATAGTTACAGTTGAAGGGGAAATATTATCAAACATTACAGAACAAATGAATATATACTTAGTTATCTAGGGCTAATGCCATGTCATGGATGCCCTGCTTGGGTTCCCCATGTCGCTGTTTCCCCCAGAAGAACTCTTAAATGGATATCTCGTGGAGGTCAGACATCACCTTCTGAGATGATTCCCCTATATTTGGTTACTCCAGTCTCCTAGGTGATTTTCCTAAGCCCTCTCCCCACCCTGTCCCCCATCCTACACCTCCAAGTATCCTAGGGAGTCGTCTCTCTGATGCAAAAATAATCATACAATTTGAAGTTATTATTAGCTTTGCCATCTAACATACTGCTTCCCGATGTATTCTAGCTTCCACAGATGAGAGAAACCATTCGGCCCTTGAGTCTCTGAGATTGAGATACTTCACTTTGCATAATTCTTTCCATCTCCCTCCATTCCATCAAAAGCCATAATATTGTCTTCTCTAATGGCCAAATAGTACTCCATTGAGTATATACACCGAAGTTTTTGTGTCTACTCGTCCAGTGAGGGACATCTGGGTTGGTTCCATAATCTAGCTATAGTAAATTGAGCTGCTATAAATATTGATGAAGCCACATCATTATAATATGCTGATTCTAACTCTTTTGGGAAAATACCCAGGAGTGGGATAGCTGGGTCATAAGGTGGTTCCATCCTTAATTTTTTGAGGATTCTCCACACTGCTTTCCATAGTGGCTGAACCAGTTTGCAGTCTCACCAGCAGTGTGACAGTGTTCCTCTTTTCCCACAGCTCCTCCAGCATCTGTTGTGGTTTGAATTTTTCATTTTTGCCACTCTAACAGGAGTGAGGTGGTATCTCATTGAAGTTTTGATTTGCATTTCCCTTATAGCTAATGATGTAGACCATTTTCTCATATACTTAGGGGCTTTCTGGACTTCCATTGGTGAGAAGTTTAAGATCCATAGCCCATTTATTGATTGGAATTATTTGTGAGTTTGGAGTTTAGTTTCTTTAGTTCCTTGTATATTCTGGATATTAGCCCTCTGTCTGAGGTGTAGCAGGCAAAGGTTTTCTCCCATTCTGTTGGTTCTCTCTTGATGCTCTTGACTAGATCTTTAGCTGTGCTAAAACTTTTTAGTTTGCTAAATTGATCCCATTCATTTGTTCTTGACTTTACTGCTTGAGCCATGGGAGTTTTGTTGAGGAAGGCGCTGCTGACTCCTATGTGTTGTAGTTTTTCTAGTAAGTTTAAAGTTGTTGGCTTAATATCCATATCTTTTACCCATTTTGATTTAATTTTTGTGCAGGGTGAAAGATAAGGATCCAGATTCAGTTGTCTACACCTTCAGTTGTCCAATTTGTCCAACACCATTTGTTGAACAGGCTAACTTTCTTCCACACTATGCTTTTGTCCCCTTTATCAAATATCAAATAAAGGTTTTTAAACTATTTGGGAGTTTGTCTCAGGATCTTCTATTCTGTTCCACTGGTCTTCCGTTCTGTTTTGATACCAATACCATGCTGTTTTTGCTACTACAGCTCTGTAGTATAATTTCAGGGATTGAGATACCCCCTACTTCTTCCTTCCTGTAGAGTAGTGTTTGAGCTAGTCTGGGTCTCCTGTTATTCCATATGAACTTGAGAATTGCTTTTTCTATATCTGTGAAGAATGCCATAGGTATCTTGATGGGGATTGCATTAAATCTATATAGGGCTTTGGGTAGAATGGCCATTTTTATTATATTGATTCTGCCTAACCATGAGCATGGAATGTTTTTCCATCTACTCAGGTCTTCTGTAATTTCTTTTTTTTTTTTTTTT